>JAVSBS010011270.1:0-41314 GCA_033124195.1 Coracias cyanogaster
AGCTTAAGATTTTCTTTGTTATTCTATGTTCAAAGATCCTCTTTACTTTTTCCTTTTTCCTTGTTCTTGTTAATTTTCACTATAACAACATACTACAAGTTTTCAGCTGCCCTCTACTATTTGTATGTTACAAGAATAACTCCTTCCAGTTTGGGGATTCCCCACCACTACTTTTAGTTGCTTTAAACTGCTTTCGAAAATTCAATTTCAAAATACAGTAGCTCAAACTTCCCTTTCAATTTTGTATGAATTGTAATATACTATATTATAAAAAAGTCAGAATAATAAAAAGCAGCAAGGTTTCTGTGAGTTAAGGCTTCTGGGTTATGAATAACAAGCTTGTATATATGGGTTTGACTGAGGTAAGACACTAATGAAACTGCTTAGAATCAGAATAGAAAATGACCTAGTAAGGGCAGAAAGAATAATACTGAAGTTAAAACACAATACCAAGTTATGGGGGTTCTCTGTGTGATGATGCACATGCAGTACTAAGTTCAGTGCTATATTTCAAGGTAAACTAAAGACAATTGAATCACAAGGCCAAAGTGTGATCTGGAAATCACCAGATCACAGGATAGTTAGGTGTGTGGGGATGCCTGACAGCAAACAGAAATGCAGAGGAAGCTGTAGTTTCTTCTGAATTCTAGCAACCCCTTAAGATCTTTGTAAAGGATGTAGCACTGTCCCTCTAGAGTAGGAAGAAAAGTAAGGTAAGCACAGATGCAGAGAGCAATAGCAGGGCAACAGTCAATATATTTCTCCATAATTGATTTCTGACCCCAACTCTAGAACATACATACACACAGTAATACCAGTAGACAGCAAATCAAATGGCCAATAATGTTCTTTTCAGCTTCTCCCACCTATGCTATCACTGTAGCTTGCTTCACTTCACTCCAGCAATAGCAATCCCATTAAGTGTTACAGAAACAACCACTACCTTCAATAACCACTTTGCAGCATTTACATGGAAAACCTATTTCCCTATAGAGAAAGGTGCACATTTTCAGATCATTCACAATATCTTTCTCAGGCTGCTACTTCCAAAACTGTGTTTCTTTTTGCCAGACAATGAATCTGTGTTTAAGTACAAAATTTGAGTCCAAGTTTTGATAGTGGTTGAGTGAAAATGATACTTGAAGACAAAATGCTGTATTACAGGATCTCATATCCGGTGGAGAGTAAATGATTTACCTAACTGGGACTGGCAACAACATAGCTAGATTTCATACTGAATTTAAAATGGTGACACAGGTAAGGGCTAAAGGGAAAAAGAAACTTCTACAGTTATAGGGAAGGTAGAATCACAGTTTCTGACATAAGGAAGTGTAAGAATGCTGTTGGGATACTTTTCCTAGTTTGTGAAAAAAAAAAAAAGTAGTAGATAACCAGATGATGTCTTACTTGGTTACACAACTGAGGATCATATAGTAATTAAACCCTCTTCCAGGGCAAAAAAAAAAAGCTACATAAACAGTGGTGTGTACCTCTGGCAAATCTTTCTAAAGTTTTATTCCTAAGTATACAAACACAGAACCTGCCTGTATAATCTTTGCTTACAGTTGAAGAATCATATTAGAAACAGTTATGAGAGCCAACTACCCCAACCTGTTTGCTCTCCTTGCTGCAAACTTGCCTTTTTTTACCCCCTCAGAGTTACTTCATATAAAATGCTAACTGAGCATTATACATGCTATGTTCAGGTCTCTTCAAACTTAACCCCATTAACGGAACAGTATGAATTGCATAGAATGACCAAACTACTGGAACCAGAAGCATAGCTGTGGCCATGGATAAACTCATAATTCCAAGCAGCACTTTCTGTATCTTGAAGGTCTTCCTGTAGATTGGTAAAAGTCTCTTAAAACAACTTTAGAAAGCTCATTTGCCGTCACGTTTTCCTTTGGTTCTGCTCTGGTCTTCAGGCAGAGCTTCTAGCCAAGAACTCTTGACCCCTGCTGCTGCTGTGGTGGCTCTTTTGAAAGCTTAATTCAAGCCTTTGGTGTCACTGTGTCCACTGAAGTTAATTATGGGGAACTACTGTGTGAAAAGAAGACAGTCTCCTTCCTTGTTTCAGCATAACATTTATTGGCCTCCTGGGATAAGGAAAGATCATGCTGGCATATTCAGGTCACTCCAGTGACATAGCAGCTGTAAGCTTAACTTTTAAAAGTTTGATTTCAGCTATGAGTTTTTATTGGCAATTGACACTAGCTAAAAAATATGATTAAGTTCTCACCCTCTGCCAGCTTGTCTTCCTTAATTTATACTTACTGAGATAAGACGACAGCAGTTTAAATTCCAAAAAATGTGCTGGCTTGCAATATTACACATGGTTTGCATAGAAGTGACCTAGTTCTGAAAGACTGTAATAATTTTGCATGCAATGCTAATGTCCTCTATTCTGTCTCAAACTTTTGGAGAGAGAAGTTACAACTATTTGTATCTTATAATCTAGGTTTTATATCACTCTGCCACTAAAAATGTAATATTCCTCATTTAAAAAATCCAACAACAACAACAAAAACCAAACTCAGATATATTCAGGTATTCTAAGCCCATTTTACACTGCCTTGGTGTTATGATAAGGTGATGAATAAATTCGGTCTAGGCTAGTGTAAGATAACCTTGTGGCAGTGTTCACTACATTTTTTGTTACAAACAAATGTTGCATCTTTTTTCTTGATTGGAAACTCTTTTTTAATCTAGTACCAAACATATTGCAGCCTCCAATTCCAAGACACTTGGTCTAACTTTTTACAATAGGTGATTTATTTTTAACTCTTTTTCCATTTACTAAGACAGGACAGTAAGAATGAGGAGAGCAAATAAAAATAGTAAAATTCAGCTCTGATCAATAGATCGCCCATGTGTGAACAGAAATGTGGTATTTTCTGCAGAGTATCCTTGCATCATACGGCCGATGTTGCTTATATACTGTCTGTGAACAAATAGCTATAGTTCTTTTAAAAACAAGTGTGTTCTGTACCAGTGTATCAGAGAAGTTAAGAATGTGAAGGTGAGATGAATGAGAAAGAGTGGGAATGAATAATGAACATATTTCTTCTTGAATCCACTTGATATATTGTTTCCTGTTACTTTGAGGGCTTCCTTGTCTGTCTTGTCTTCGAGACAGGGAGGGCAGGGAGTGAGAGGAATCAGTAATTGTTAAGTGGGACTTGGCTGGTAGAAAGTATGGTCTTTTGGAGAGAAAATGAACTAGAGAGGTGAAAGGGCATTACATAGGAAAAAAACGCAATTCAAGCCTCCAATGAAGGTTGAGAAATCAAGGATTTCACCATGTAAAACTCAGTAAGGAAGAGGACTTTCATAAGCTATTGTTTGGTTTATATTTTAGCAGAATCACAGGCTGTAGACAGTAGTTAATAATTTCTATTTCTAACCAAACCATCAGTTAGAAATCCTAGCAAATTGGGTCAAAATGCATAATAAAATGATAATAGAAAGAATTTATGGCAATTAGATTAAGAGTATGCATAGACTTGTTTTCATCATGAAGATAATTCTCGGTGCAACTTGGGAAAGATGGATAAGAAGCCTAGAGGAGAAAGCATAAGGACCTGTGGATACAGAACTGCATAGTTCAGCCAGGAATCTATGGATTGAGTTTCCATCATGGAACAACTGAAATCTAACTGGATACTAGTTAAAACTGCAAAAAGTCCTGCAATTTGTACAGGTCTGTCATCACAGATGGAGGTAGTAGCCTGCTTAAATATTGTTCTTGACATGAAGTTGCTCTGTTGCTTTTCTCCCACATGAATCTGTTTCAGAAAACAAACGTAAGAACACTTGCTAACTCAAGTCTTCCTTTCTCCTCATTTAATTTTTCAATATATGATTACTTTGAACTGCTGTACTGTTTTTGTTTGAATGGTTTTTCATTTCTTGAGGAAAAAAAAAACAGTTTTGACACAGTTCTTCTACTTGTAGAAGAAGATATCAGCGCTTTTCATGGTCCAGCCTTAAATCTCTCCTTCATTATTCCCCACGTGACTGGTAAAAGTAGGAGCTAGAGTCCAATATGCAAATATTGAGAATAACTTTTTAGCTAAAACTGAGTGTTGTTAGGTACTAGTAAACTATGGGAAAAGTATCTTGCTGCTGTTTGATGAAGTGATTAATGATACCAAGTCCTTCATGTCTTGAACCATTTTCTTGTCTACTCATATTTGTCAATTTTCATCAAGCCATTAGATGTTTGAATCCAGCTATGGAGACCACAATCACGTTATGTGATGCAATAATGCTGGAAAGTGAAATGAGCATTGATGAGCATTTTTGATGCACAGTAACCTTCTGCAGTTCTGATTGAAATGAATATTCTTTGTCAAAGAGATATTAATTCCTGTCCCCTAGAAAGTACTAGTGAAGTTTTAATACCTAAAGTCAAACTGTGAAGGGAAGTCAAGTTGTTCCTACATCATTTGATAGGAAAAATGCATCACATGTTTGTTGGTTGTTTATTTTTCAAGCAAATACAGTGCATCCTTCCTTATTTCTCTAAATAGGGAACTAAATTCAAACACAAAAGGAAAGGATGAAAAAAGGTGGAGATATTTTGGTCAAATGTCCTTTGGAAACCAGGAAAATGGAACCACCTTCTTGCAAAACAAGCCAGATATTTTAGCCTCATTAGTAGGTTTCACTTGAATCTTCAAGTTGAAAATTGATTTATTTTTAACCATTCCATCTATGTAAAATAGTAGTATTATGGATGATATTTCCAATAAGCTCTATTCTTCACTCCCTCTTTTAATACTTGTCTGGATCTGCCTATAGCAGTGTTGAAGCAGAGTTCCTTTCAGATGATAAAACCTTTAAGAGTGCTTTGTGCTTTTGGCAATGTCTTTTTGCTTTAAGCTCTCCCCGTATGGATGTTTGATTATCTCTTCTGCCAATAGTCTCAGCTGCTCTTGGGTACTTACGGCCTCTGCTCTGTTCTGCTATCTTCACAAATGTGCACTATTTGTGAGCTGTGCTCTTGCACTTCCCCAGCAGGCTCACAAACTGAACAAAATGTGATCTGCACATTAGCATAGTAAAACAAATGGTATGTTTTTTTGATGTGGGCATGGAACCTAATATCCCAATATGCTTCAATCCAGAAGCTGTAACTCTGTTTAAAAGTGGAGAAAATCCACTTACTGAACCTTCCTTGGTAATTATGATTAGAAGCAACTGTTATTGTGCTCGAAGATGGAACTTTTTTTAACTGGGTCTGATGATGATGCCAATCCCTGAAATCAGTAGAAAGCCAGGAATCTGAAAAGCAAACAACAATGAGAATTTGTTTGCAACACATCCATAATAACTTCCTTTTGCTTGTGTTAAAGTATTAATCAAGTTGCCTACTAGTGTAACCAGGTAGTAAGGCTTTAGCACTGTTTGCTTCCCAAGGTTTTCTGTCTTCAGCAAGAGGTGCATCAGAAAACTACCTGTGAGACAAGTCTTAACGTTTTTCTTTCCATCTTTCTTATTCCTTTTGTTTTATTTTCTTTCTGCTTTCAATGTTTTCTGAATTGTCATATTCACACTTTTTTGTCTGATTTCCCATGCAACTTCAGTCTTCTGAGCTCTCTTCCTATTACTGTACAATTTCTAATATTCAATGTTCCTTCAGCAGCTGTAAAATGTCAGATAAAAGCTAAAGGAAGTTATCTATCATTGACATGATGGTGTGTATTCCTGGTGAAGTTGGAAAAAAGTGGCAATGGTGAGAATAACAATCAACAACTGCCAGGCATTCTTGCAGTCTGAGCAAAATCCTTGCTATTGCAATGCTTTATTGACTAAGCCAGAATGCCTGATAATGTTATTTTAATTTCTAGAAAGACTTAGTTACTCTTGACACAAAAACCTTTCTCAGTTGAAGGAAAACCATGATATCTCATCAGAGCTGTGCTCTAGCTATATATGCTTTTCTGCCTTGCCATGGTGTGTTGTGGGAAAACCTATATTCTTCTGGTTTAGTAAGAATTTTTATTTTGTATGTGTGCTTGTCTGCATTCCAATTATGTTCATTTGGTTAAATAGGATGTACAAGGGGTTAGAAGTGGCATATACATATAAATATTACAGTGATTACCAGTTTTTTGCTGCTTCTTAATCATTACTAATTATATGCTTTTCTTCTTAGTATGTGAGTTGGCTCACCTAAATAGTCAGTTGCACTGAAAGCACGGATTGCTATTTTAATGGGCTCCATGTTCTTCTTTTAGTAGACCGCATCAGAACTGTGGTAGGGATTTGTAACATCTTGAACAAAACTTACTGTGCACAGGTATCTATTTGGTAAGAGTATATTTTCTAGAATACTGATAAATAATGACTGAGTCCTTGGAGGAAATGGCCTGCTATAAAAAAACCCAAACCCTTGAACAGAATAACGGACTAATGTTAGCTGCTGGGGAGTTAAAGCAGTCTAAACAAGTAAAAAGAGACCTTGTTAAATGTGGTCATTATATTTCTAAATTAACATAATACAGTGTGAAAGTAATAGAGATTGTAACAAAAGAATGGGATTTATCCTGGTCTTTCACTTCCTTCTTATTGTAGGTTGCTAAAAATAATTTTTTAGAAAGTTGCATGCAAGTCATCTTGTTATTTTTCAGTCAAGAAAATGGCGCTTAGTGTTGAAGGTCTATGTGGCATATATGCCTTGTTCAATGAAGGCATATAAGTAAACATTTTGCAGGGATAATTCCTTTCCAGGAACTAATGAATGTTAATGAATTTGCTGCAAAACCTTCTAGATAAATAAGTATTGAGAAAGATGCTAAAACACTTCCTTTAATATATGTGGGATTCAAATGCAACTGGAAAAAAAAGATTCCATTCAATACGCTGCACCTATAAAGGAGTTTCCATTTGGGGATTATTCAACCTGCATATATTAGTATTGTAGAGTTACTAATCCATACCTGTGATAGAGTTGTCATTTTCCTAGTCTGTATACTAGGACACTGAAATACTATGAGGTTGTCTGGTTTTTCCAAGGACAGACAAGGACTGCTGGCAGACAGTCTTCTGACTTCCAAGACTGAGCTTTGTCTCATTTCCTGTGAAGTAAATCATCATCCATTTCTGCCTTAAGGTTATATTCTTTATTTTGTCTGTATAGAGAATAAGATTATCCTTCCCTTTTGGGGAAGGCTCATCCACACTGTATTTTGAGCATAGACACATGTTTGGACTGCAGTTTGTGAGCCTCTGCTCAAAGTGGGAGCACAATAGCCCTTAGGAAGAGATCATTATGCCATTTTTTTGTATTAAATATGGGCCACGTATATTAGTCTTGATCTGTCTGCCTCTGTACTTGCAGCACAGTCATACTGCTGATCTTGGACAAATAAAGCTGATGTAGTTTTAGAAGGTTCTCAAAGCCAGAACTGGAAAAACATGCTGTTTATATTTTAGCAGGACAATTGGGGGGGCTACAGTACAAGTGCTGTAATTTTGCTGATCTGTATATATAGAATTAAGTTATAAAGTTAGTAAGGCTTTAGACTTCTGTTCATTCTGCAGTCTTTCAGGGAAGTACAGCTATGTGAGTTAGATTTTTCTGAAGGAGCGCAAGGACATCTGTATCTCATAGAATTTCAGGTTTTTGAAGAATTCAGCACCAGTTCTGTTGAGTTAAATTCAGGCATCCTTTCTTCTTATGCAGTATTTTTTTGCCACATTTCAGCTGGATGAGGTATTGAATTGCTTTGTTACAGACTAGATGGATTTGAAAGGTAGTTCTTATAAAGTCAACGGGGCTCAGAAACCCTTTTGCTTTTATTTGGTAACCGCCAGCACGCCAAAGCCATCAGTTTGATAAGCCTTTTGGATAGAATTAAGATATATCTCTGCAACAGTGGGGAGTAAGGAGGAGGTTTCTGGCTAAATTATTGTTCCTCTATGAATGGTTACTTTGCGTTGCCTCTGGAGGCATTACTCTAGTGTAAGTGCAAATGGCAGCTTGCCCAGAAAATTTATAGGCTTTTTTCCCCCCACTATTTATATCTAAGTGGATAAATGGAGTAAAACTCTACTGTGAGTACAACAGTGTCATACTGTACCCATGAGTTTGATATTTTATTTATTTTTTTTTAAAATGGTTATTAGCTCAAGTGGTTTTGCTCGAGTATTGTTGTCTATTTGACAAGGGAGGATGAATAAAAGTGATGCTAATACTGTTCTGCTGGTAACTAAGTAGGCTTCAGATAAACCCATCTACCAAACCAAATCCTCAGTCAAGCTAGAAAGAACCATAACTAGACAGATGGCTGTGGCACCTATTGAAGGGTATTTCCTGGTTTGTATTTGCACCTCACAGTTCAGTGGTTTGCCATGTTGTTAGCAGGACTCCCTCCTTCAGGATGTTATCTCATGAGCTTGTTTCACTACCACTTCTTCATGTCATTGATACGGGGGTAGTGAACTGACTGTCCACTTCTATTCAATAGCCCCTTAACCCAAGGCAACTTCAGCTGCAGTTTATTGCCTTGATTTAACCTCATTCAGCAAGAGTAGTAAAATGAAATTTAAAAATGAAATAAAAATAAAATTAAAAAGTAAAGCAACACATTTATAAGTTTATCTTTAATATGCCATCCATCTTTCAGTGGAATTTTTTTAATGTTAGAAAATTTTTCCCCATTAACAATGAACCTGGCTATCTGTTGCACTAAGTACATGAATTTTTTTTTTTAAAGCCTGTTTTCCCTCTTGTATTTCTCTCCTTGGGAACAAAGCAGTGTACTTGAACGTTTGTTACTATTCGTGTATATAGCAGCCCGTGCTTTTAATCAATGGTGCATGTATGCTTTCCTAAATTATCATAGTCGTATCATCATGGGTTAAGAAGCCAGCCATATAAACAGAGTACCAATCTGCTTTCACCTTACATTGTCTCTCATCTCTTTACGATCAACTGCACATACTATACCATAAAAGGTAGCGCTTTTCTTTGGTAAAGGCTAAGTAGAACTTTTTCATGGCATGTCAATAGGTGAAGCTAGTAAAAAGGAACAAATGTTAAGTTTTCAAAATCAAACAAGTTTTTTTAGGGATAGCTGCCTTGGAGTCCTAGGAAACAGGCTTTATATGTAGTGTTTGAGAAGTGTCTTTCTAAAACTTCTGTGGTTAAATTCACCTTTAGTGCTGTAGTAGTAATGAATCCTTGTATATGTTGAACAATTTGCAGATTCTGGGAAGATAGACGTAAATGTTAATCCTCAAACTCAAAGATCAAACAGAAAAACTCTTCAGGATATCAGTGTCAAAATTTGAAGACCAATGAGGTTTAATGATCAGTCTAAAAGGATTTTACAATGGCAGTTTGGCTTCTTTGAAAACCCCAGCCTTAATCAGTGGGTATGGAAACAAGTGCAACTTATTGGTGCTTGCCGTTTTGCCTGAACTTGCTCTTCTGATTGTGGGCATTATTGTTCATCCCATACATAATCACTTGTTTTTCCACAGATAATTGGCCTTAGTTCATAGACCAGTGTTTCTCTTTTTTCTTCTTTTTCTTCAGCCTCCCTAATGTACTGTCTTTGATGGAGTTGGACTCAAAGTAAATGTGATTTTTGGAAAAGAGCGTGCTTACCTTCCTACAGTCTAAGCAGCACTGGCATTCAATTCTTAAGGTGACAGTTCTTTGTGTCACACTTCTTATCTGTGTATTCTTTTACTCAGCTGCTGAAGAATTTACATCATTTAAAGGAAAACAATACAAATCTCAAAGTCTGAAAGAGACTATTGTGACTTATTAATTATATACAGTAACTGCATTCCAGTTCTAAAGGCAGTTCTACTTGTCAGTAATTCACTGGATTTCATTAAATAATAGTTTTGGTTCTCTTCATATCCCTCTGAAAACTGTTTAGTCAAAAAACATTTATAATTATAACCTTGATGCTACAATTAAAGTAATATTAATGCTTCTATTAATAAAACATTTAAGTGCAAGTAGGTAAAGTTTATATTTAGCTAGAATTTTTCATAAAGAGATGTAGACACACAGGTTGTTTTGCACAATGAAAAATATTTCATATTAAAAAATACTGCCAAGTCTTTTTAATCATTTAACTTTATCCTGTAACAATGTCAGGGAGATGTTGAGGAGCAGACAGCAGAATTGAATAGTTTTTCTCATGAAAAGTGTGGTATTTTCCTAGGGACAAAAATCCTTCCATTTTGGAAGCTTAATCTTAGAATTAATTCTCACTTTTGGAAGGTCTTTCTATTTTGACCCTGTGACTGGCACATTTCCTGCAGTTCTGGGCTCTGAAGTCCATGGATAATTACTTCATCAAAAGCCAGTGTCAGCATCTGTAGACGTTTTTGGGGTTGGATTACACCAACACATAGCTTTACAGTTCTGGAATGTATCAGTGTTGTGGTTATGACTATTCATTGCCCTTCAAGCCCGGAGTACCACACTTCCTATGACCGAGCAGGACAAAGAATTGATACAGTAGGTAGGCAGGAAGATTCTTTCATACCAAACTTTTTTTTTTTTCTTTGCTTGTTAAAACTCTCTGTGTTTTCCTTTAAAGTACTTCTGAATCTTTTATTTCTTACCAATCCTACGGTACTAGATAGAATGATGGCTTGACAGACTTTAGTACCATATAGTTATTGACTTACCTCTGATAACTCTTATCAGGGCAGTATGTTGTTTGTCTGTCACTGGCTCCTTTGCCAGTTGTCTGAAATGTTTGCATATAGGAAGATTAATCCTGTACTGCTTGCTCAGTTTCAAGCAGATCCTTCTATACATTAGACAGAGCTGCAAGATCTTATATGCCAAGTTAAATTAAATCTTGATGGAGCTGTAGGTTTACTTGATGTCTCATGATGAAACAATATAATGAGATAGCTGGCCACATGCACATCTTTGGGCACGTGCATGGGCGTGGAGATACCTGTGCATGGACCCTTTCGTAGGCGACTAGTATGGACACAGTATCACCTCTAAGGTCAGTTCAGAAGAAGTGAAATTGCCCTCAAGTGCCATGAACACCTAAACACATAAGCAAGAGTCACATAGAGATGTTCTCCAAAAAATACATTAGGAGCAGAACTTTCACTTTTGATTCCAGTGAATGGACTCCACAACTGCTGCTTCCTCCTACTACTGTTTCCAGCTGTTATTGTTGTACCTGTGCCTTGATTTGAAAAATGTGTGGTTGAGAAAGTATAAAGAGGGCTGTGCTTCCTCCTTTACATGTCCTTCTTTTTCCTATGTCATCTTTGATTGGGATATGATATTTATGCTCTATCGCATGAGTTCCCAGCCATGTCACTTAGTAAGTAACTCTGGAATGGCTGCTCAGCAAGATGAACACACTACCAGAAGGTGAACAACAGCTGAAGGAAGCTATTCTATCATCACCAAATCTTCTTGTCATTGAGAACTGGAAGAGCCACTTGTCACTGTACAATACCTAAAAGCTTATGCAGAAATAATTTTTATGTCCAATGATAAATAAAATATGGGCATTTCAGTAGCTTCTTTACTAGGAAAAAAAAAAACCCATTCACTAAGCCATATCCCTTTTTAAAAGCTATCTTGAAAGTTTATTCAACTTGATTTGTCCCAGTGTTGTCCATGCTTTTGCTTTCACCAGAGGAACCAGGCTGCTGAACTACTACAGCTTTTCCATTTGCAGGTACTTATTAGCATGCACTTATTCTGATGTTTTCCTGTTATGTAACAGTGAACCTGCAATATTAAAACAGACCCATATTTTAAATGATATCATACTTATTGCATCTATCTCATGGCAAACTGCTTTCTGACCATACAGTGGCTACTGCAGTGAATCTCTGAAATGATCATTATTGTGAAATGTTCTGGAGGTTACTCACATTTGATGTGAGCAATAGGAGCCTGGCTTATAGCTAGCAATTAGTTAGTGAAACACCATATGCTAGCGGACACACAGCAGATGTGTGTGCGTGTGTACGTGGCAGAACAGAGTAGAAAATTCTACAGCTGCAATTCAAGCAAAAAAAAAAAGGCTAATCTAAACCAGGATTCAAAACCAGCAACTTTGGTTCATTTTCAGTTGGCTTTCTGAATGCTTAAAAATGCTTTTGTTTTAACTGTGGTTATTGTTGAGTTAATTCTAGTTGTGTGGCTTCTAGTTTTTCTTGTTACATGAAACTGAGAACTCTTTTTTATCTCCACTGACTGACAGCTCACATGCTAAAGACTGTTGTGTCATACAATAATTTTTCCAGGTATGTCTATCACTTATATTAAGAAAACAAAATTCCCTTTGTAACTAAACACTAAAATAGTGCTTATTCTTTACATACTACTCTTAAAATACTGCAAAACCATTCCTTTAAATGAGATTGTATTTTTTTTGCTATGGTAAATGATTGTTAGTATCTTCCTTTAAACTTGGTGTACTTGATTCTCAAACCACTGAATTATTATTACTATTACTGGTTTTTATTACTATTTCATATCACCTCAAATACTGCAAAATCCAACTGGACAGGATCCTGAGGAATCACCTAGTGGCAAGGCAGATCTGACACCAAGGTGGAATTTAAATAATAAAAACCAGAATTGCTATCATCCATTTTAGAAAGTCTGCATGAAGTGAGTTTTAAGATGTCCTATAGCTAATCTGTGAGCAAAAAGAGGATAGCATGTGGGTAGATAATTACAATTTGTGGATGGAGCTAATTGATAGCCTTCCAACAAAACTTTGTATTATCTTTTTTTAAAGTCAGTTTTTTAGCTCCCTGCAATTTTGCTCATGGAAAATTTTAGTGTGTTTCAGGGTGAGGTACAGCCGCTTGGAAGATGCAGTTCCCCTGAATCTTGCAGTTTAGATGAAAAGCAGGCAACTGGAAATCACAAGGCCAGGGTTGAAACGGGGTAAAGAACAGCACAAGAAAGGAAATGGCTCATCAAAAGCACATGAGTAACAGAACAGAACCCAGTGTTTCTGAACTCTTATTCAATAGCCTTTTGATAGACTAGGTGTTTTCATACTAGTAGATTTAATAAATTTGAGTAATATCTTGGAATTAGGTAATTAGCACTGCATTTTCAGAAATGTGTTGCAAGAATTTCCTGTACCTTTAACAAAAGAGTTAGGGCATCTCAGTTTATTTTGGGAATATTATGCCTCTGCGTATATCCCTGGTGCAATCCCCTTATCTTACTTTTCAACGATGAATCACTTCTCCCTTGTCCCAAACCTAGCCATTCCTTTTTTCTTCTGTATCTCCCATCTCTCTTCCTGTGCACCCTCAGTTTCTTTTCTCATCGGTTAGGTTGAAAAATCTCCTTGCTTAAGTAGCAGTGTTTAAGACTGAGTAAATAGATGCTTGATCTGGCATATAGACAGTTTAAAGGAACCTGATTCAGTTGTTGCCTTCTTAAAAACAGGAATCTTACAGCCAGCAACCATTTCTTTTTCTTATTCCAAGATACTTTGGGGCAGGGTCTTAAAACCTACATCTTTAAATTACTGGCTTTTCTTCAAGGTCATGCGGTGGCTATGTCTAATCTATCCTTTCTCTATCGTATAAAGGAGCCTTTTTTTTTGTCTATCAGTCGTTTGCTTCACCACTGATTAAGGGTTACCTACTCGCTAGTACTGCAAGGCTGAGGGCTTTCACTGACTATGAAGCACTAGTGTTTGCTTGGCAAGTTTGGGCAGCGCAAAGTGAAGGATCAGAACGTCATTGGTAGTTCCTCAGAAACCAGCTAGAAAAGCAAAAGTGGAATTTTTGCATTACACTAGTGTAAAAAGAGTGAGGATTATATGTATGGAAGGATTCATTTTTATTGATGTGTAGTGCTTATATGGTTAAAATACCTTAAGAATTAGGTGAGGGACAGGTAATACATACTCATCACAAAGAACAGAGAGGTGTCGTCAGTTTTGCCACGTCATGAATGCAAATTCGAATAAAAGGGATGTGTGGTGTGGGGAGCATTGAACACAAAGAATCTCAGTAACAGAGGACTAATATCTAAGGTTTGCCATGTCCTGCACAATGTCAGTCGATTCCCTAAGTGTGTGGTGCAATACAGGAAAAATACCAGTAGGGGTCATGAAAGCAGGAATAAAAGCATTAAAACTACAAGACACAGGGAAGTTATCTGTGAGGTGTGAAAAATAAGGGCTGAAAAGCAAATTGAACAGTCATAGAAAGTGCAGAGCTCACTGTAGCTCACAAGCCTATATAATATATTGCACAAATTGCGAATTTAATGAATGTGTCACCATTGCAGAAACAATCAAACTAATAAATACAAGTTAGAGCTTTAAGGTGCATCAGACTGCAGTGCAAAATTATCTGCTAGTAAGATGTAACTAAATTATATAGTGGATTAAAGAACATTCAGGAAAATATAAAAATTAAAATAAAAAGTAAAGTGCCATTCATCCTGATAAAAATGACAAGTTTTTAATAAAGACCAAATTTATATTCAGGGGAAAAAGACTTGATGAAGGCAAATTATATTTGCTTATTCAATCTTTCTTGTAAAATTTCAGTGTTTTTGTATGTGAAATTTTCGTGACAGTATACACTAAAATTGTTTGCATTTGGATATTAAATTATGAAAATTACTTCTATCGGAGACTGAGGAGGTTGAGCTTAATTAGGAAAGTATTACACTCCATTTAATTATCAATATCTGATTTATGTAAAATCTATCAGATTGTATGCACATTGCCATTATTTTTATAGGGCAAATGAAGACATATTAACAAGAAAAAAATTAAAGTCTCTTTGTTAATTTAAATAGTTTGGCTTTTTTTTTTTTTACAAAAATTGTTTTTGTTTGCTAAAGTAATGAAGCTCTAACTGGGAAATGGGAATCAAAGAGGAAGAATGAAAAAAGCTTACTCATTCCTAGATTTCTGGCCTCTATCCCCCTACATTAACAAAAGCTATAAATCACTTGGATGTAGAAGCGGCATGATTTTAAATACCAACGGCAATACAGAGCAATTCCCCTAAATGCCTTTTAGGTTTTAAATGGAACTACAATGATTTCTTTAGAATGAAGTCTAGCTCCATTACAGAGAAATCTTTAGTTTTAATGAGTCTGCTTTTGATCAATGTGAAAAGATTGAGCCAAACACTTAAACAGCAGTCTCTATGTTTGCAGGCCCACATTTTTTTATGCTCCTTGTTTGGGTACCACCATTTGTTGTCTTCTTTACAGATGTGTAACTTTTATTATTGTAGATTACCGTCTCCTCCAAAAAGTAGAAGTTTGAGGCTTTGGCATATTTTTGCCAGTGTTTCTTTTAAGTGGATAAGAATAAGAATAAATTTCTTAGTATTTTTTTAAGAAAGGATAAAATAAATCTTTTGAAAAGTTCATTTATTTTTTTTCTTTAAGTTTATATCACGGAGGTTGTAAATAGGAGATCTGAGTCATTAGAAAACCTTGAATTGGTTATACCGTGGTGAACTGGACTCACTCAATTAGTCTGACACTGGACAGGAAGAGAGGACCTTGCAATTCTTTTTCTTAGTCTTTTGTCAGTTCAGCTGGTCAGTCATAAATGAAGGTATACTTGGGCTGTAACATGAGCAATGAAAATATGATCTCTTGATAGCTATCAAAAATTCTTCCTCTGGAATCTGTTGTATTGTGATAAACATTGCAGAATTATAACACATTTCAGAAAAATCATAGATTTCAGAGGTAAATTGGAACATTTGGAGGTTCAGTTAGAATATAAGTTTAAAAAAATTAGGATTGTTAGACTTATAGTTAGAAAACGTATATTCTGGCATTTCCTTTTCATACCAGTGTGGGCATGATTGGAGTGATGGCAGCTGTCGCCAAGCTTATATACTATAAGTGGGAACATGATCTGATGAAAACGAGTATGTTCAGTATATTTTGGACTTCTGCTTGGGGAGTCTTTGATCCTAAATTGTAATTGCAATTAATTACTTATAGATCTGTAAATTTTTAATTATTGCTTTTTAAAAGTCCTGAATTTTATTTATTTATTTTTTTAATAAGAGATTCAAGGTGATTTCTATCACAATTAGCATAAAAGTAATTCTGGGAAAAATCACTATATGACTAGAAAAATAACCTTATAAGATATGCACTGATACGATCCAAAATGAAGCTTTAGCTATTATCCTGATCAAAAGTGTCAGGCAAGGAAAAGGCTCCATTAAAAGGGTGATAGATTTAGCAGTGGTTCATAGGGGTAAATCACTAACAATGAGGGCAGCACTGAGAGTCTTTAGGAGCATTTTCAGCTGCTCATGGTCTAGGATCCTTCTTATTCTTGCTTTTGAAACAAGTCATGCCTGTGTACTTGTATCATGTATGTCCACATAGCAGAGACATTGTGAAGCAACCACCTGGGTAGAATGGTGAAGCAGGAGAAACGCTGACTGATAAACCTTGACATGAACTGTGCTCTAACCTGCCATGACTGGGCTTTGTACGATGCGTGGACTCTTTGATGTGTAATAAAGAGTGCACTCCCACTACAGCATTAGAACAACTCAGTTTTGAAAAGACAGTTTGTCACAAGATATGAATTACTGAAAAACAGAATTTTTCATGCCAGTGCTTACAAGACTACATACTTAAAAGGCTAAGCAGTTAATACTATTTGATAGCAGTGACGCATTCAAGCCTTGGCATGTGATTCTCACTGCACTATTAGCATATGCCTTCTAGCTTTACCTATTTCAAGAACATGTAATAATAAGATCAGGCCACTGTGACTTTTACTTTTTTTTTTTTTTTTTGGACTATGTATTTCATTGCATTTCAAGTAACTGCACATTTTCTTCCATTTTGTGTCCCTGTTCTCAAGATATCTACCCCTTTTACTGTGCTCCAGCAGTAACTATTACATTGCTGTGGGTTCCACATTTTAGATTTCTACTGCCTGAAAAATATTTAGTCAGTTGCCCCTCTGATGCCTATATGTCTTCTACTGTGCTTAATGGCCTTTTACTTGCGGCATCAAACAATACATGAGCAAAAGGAAAGTTTTCCATTTTGAGTAGGACCAAAAACTGTGGAGGCAGTCGGTCATGAAGTGGGAGGCTAAACAGCACCAGTGGGATGTTTTTTGACATCTCTTTATCTCTCAGGTAGGAAACTTGCAGAAAAACCTCAGAGAGGTCACAGATGAACGCTAAGCTAATTTATGGGAAGTAAGCTGGGAAGTAGAGATTTGGAGAGCTTCCTAGAAATAAAGATTCTATTCCACAAATCCCTTTTCAAAGTTTTGATTCAAAATGCATTTAATGGACTAAAATAGATGGGTGGAAAAAAAAAGACAATATTGCCAGAGGCATGCTGCAGAATATATGTATATAGATTTGCATCAAGTTCTTTAAAATTTTGTGGATGTAAATTTTGTTTGCTAAACAATGTATTAAACTTTGGAATGAATGCCATGTCTCTCACTCAGAATAGCTGGAGTCAAATTAAGATGCACCTTTGGGAGGTAACATTTATTAATTCCAGGGGAGCCTGTGAGTAGCAGCAGAAAGACAGAAAATGGGATGGTGGAGACAGCTTGCTTCCATACAAAACAGAGAGTAACTTTTACAAAGCTTACATTCTAATTTTCTCTATAGTTCCTGAAAACAATTGTTTTAATGAAAGCTAGAATGGTTTGGTTTTTTTGGTTTTGGTTTTTTTTTGGCACGCAAACAGTTGAAAGGATTTTTTTCTGTGGTTTGGCTGGGGGTTTTTTGAGGGATGGTGGTTAGAAAATTCCTCATCAGTTAGTATTGGTTTGCCCACAAAGAATGTGGGCCCTCTTGCCTGCATAGTACCATACATCTAGGGAGGACATTACTCAGTATCTTATGAGGTATATTCAGGCAATTGTTTGTACTAAGGTGGAGAAATGAGGCAAAATAGATTTATTTTGCATAAAGAATTGTTGTTAGCTGGGAATTTTTTCCTTTATTTCAAGTGCAACCCTGTAATATTTTAGTGCTGGTTTTCCACTGATGAAATGTAGCTGAGCTGTCTGCCATGTTCTACACTATTTTCTGGTAGCTGAGTGTCTGGCATGCAGTATACATAGCCTGATTTTATGGATTTATGCTCTTCAATTTTTCTTAAATAATGGGTATATGGAAAGAAATTCTCTGTGGAAAAAAAAATATAAAATAACAGGATTTTATTTTGTACATAATATGAGGTACATAATGATTTTTAAATTCTGCTTCCAATTAACAAAAGGCTACAGAAGCACTTCACTGAAGAGTTTTTTTTATGGTACAAAAGCTACTGTGTGAGGAGTTTTGCATTAAAGTTGACGTTATTATTGCTGAGCCTTGTCTGTTCTGCAGCGGTGAATAAACTGTTCTCCATCTCTCTAATTCATTGGGTTAAATTCTTGCTTCACAGCTGCTTATAGATTAGATTGTGTACTGCACTGGATAATGGTTTTCACCCTTTTTTCTTTGATTTTCCTTCATCAAAATGTTAAAACACAATAACAACCCCCCAAATAAAAAACCACATTACCTAACCCCCCTTTATTTCTCAAAAAGTGGATTTCAACTCCCTCAGATTAATTCTAATCAGCTGTTTAAAAAAAAAAGATTCACAGTACACCATACCACTGAAATATATGAGGTTTAGTATTAATATCAGTGTTCACAGAATCAGAAATTAAACAATACTAACAATATGTTTGTCTGAGATCTGTGAAGCTAAACAAAATGAGAATGAATAACCTTGTACTAGCTGTAAAAGTAATTCATACTGCAAGATACCGTACCTGGTCTGAAAGGATTAATATTACCTAGATATCAACTGGGTAACAAATCAAATAAACCCAACCTAGAAATGCTTTGTGATGAACTTTCAGTACTCAAACTGAGAAAACAATACTTGTATTGCAAAGCACTTTAAAATGTGAAACACAAATATTTCAGTAAGGGAGAACTGACTACAGAGAATAATAATAAAAAAATACCAACACTGATGTAAATTATTTAGACCTGGGGAATGTGTTTATGCAGCAGAGGACAGGGTACTGCAAATGATTTCAACAAATCTAAGATATCCAGGAAAACCTGGACCAAATTTTGTCTTTGTTAAGCAAAACCTTTATTGTGCTAGTGATCAAAGCAGTTGGCAAGGTAGCTGTTACTGTAGAAATAAGATGTAGGAAGAAAAAAGCTTGGACTATTTAGTGGCTTAAATTTAAATGATAAAAGCAAGTACAATAAGTTAAAGCAAAAGAAAAGAAGTCCACATAAAATTGGAATGTGTAGCTTCATGAGAGTGGTCTCGGAGTTAAAAACCTCCACCTGAACAATATTCGTATTCAGTTAATGTTTTTAAGGAGGTAAGAAATGGGAAAGACAGAAGTACAGAGTGAGTCAGTGCTAGCCAATGGGATAAGTGGATGATCCACCCTTGAGGGGAATGAAATTAGTCATGACTCACGTGTCTGAAATGCTGAGCTTCAATTTATTCTCTGATTTTAACAGAGAGAACAATGACAAGAAGTTGAGCCGCAGTCTGAAACCTACTGACCTTGACAGAATCATGCTTATTAATTTGACTGTGTGCTGAATTAACCTCATGGTAAATAAACTTAAGGACCTAAGAAAAGAAACATATATGAAAGGTCACCTGTCAGCCTTGTGATATGCATGTGAACAGGACAGGACATAGTTTAGCAACTCACCATACGTCTTTCTCACCTACTGACCCTTTAGAAGCCTTAGTTACCAGTTATGATGAAGGAAATAGGACACAGTGCTTGACAAATGAATATTAATGAGGAAATGACTCAGGGTTTTTAACAATTTATAATAAAGAGCAGAGAGGAGGATGCCTGAATTCAGACAGGTATTATGCAACTCTCTGGCATGGGGTACTTCGTGATGCTAATGCTGTTAGACATAGAGGAACACCACCACCTGCTCTTGAGAAAAGTGCCCTGCTTCTGGTGGCTCTCTTACTGTATTTTGACTACAGTCTAAACTCTCTAAAATTTACTTGTTTTCCAGTTGTCTATTTTGGAGCTTTGCACAGCTTCTGCTTGGAAAAACTAAAAGAACTTAAAATGATACCTGAGTTTGAAAACAAAAATACTTTTTCTCTTCATTGCTTCAAGTGTAAATTGTGTAGGATTCCGTTCTCCAACTCAAAAACATTAAGTGGAGAACAAGCTCTCCATGTCAAAACCTTACTCTCTTTACACAGAAACACCTAACTCCCTTTCAGACGCCAGGGCTGTAACCAATGAAGGTCAGTTAATTTTCTTGTAGTGATTTGTCACAGAATATGTCTATTCACCATCAGGGAATTAGGAACAGTGAGAAACTTGTCATGAAATAAGTGGTAGCTGTGTAGGTATTTTTGTTTTGGTTTCGTTTTTTGGTTTGACTTGGATTTTTTTGTTTGTTTGGTGGTTTTTGTTTTGATTTTTGTTTGCTTTGCTTTCTGTTTGATTGTTTGTTTGTTGGTTGCTTAAATCACAGTATTCTGAGATGGGGAGTGCCTCAAGGCTGGCTGTGAGAAACTGCAGTATAGCTAATACACAAATCCAGCACCTCTAACACATCTCAAGCCATTGCTATTCCACTTTCTGCTATTAATCTCTTGCCACAGCCTTAAAATTACCATTTGGTTGCTTACGTTGAAAAGCACATTAAAATATATCACCAACCACATTTCTAATATTATTTCCTCCTGCTATTTTTTTTTTTTCCTACTTGGTAGATCTCTTGCCTCACAGATTATCTGTATCTTGTCTTTTTTTTTTTTTTGCCAGAACTTGTTGTTCATAAAATAAGTCACTAGGAATTTTTTCTTGTGTATTGCCTCTTCCATCTGAGAGAACCTCCCTTCTGCATGCTCCACCAATTCATATTGGATGCTGAGTGGCATTAGTGTTTAGTTCATTGTATCAGTCATACTCATTTGGGGATTTTCAGTTACTCGGTTAGAAATCTTACCTCCATTGTTTGTTTAATTTAGATTATAAAGTCCATTGAGAAGGAATTACACATCTTCTGCATATTCCATATCATTACCTGTAAGACTGGTCATCGACAAATAAAAGTATGCTTACTAATAATAATGCTATGTTGCTGTTTGCAGTAACCTGATAAAGTTATTATTTTTCTAACTGGTACTCTTTCTCCCTTCCCAGGAAACTGATTTTAAACTGACATTGCTAATCAAGCTATAGTTTAACAAAAGTAGCTACTTTAACTAGCTTTCACTCACAAAAAGGAAGGGAAAATGCCATTACTTCATCTCAAATTAGAATATACCATCAAGCCTATTTACCTTAATCCATGAGTATAAATTTCTTATTCTTGTTAGTTACCAGTAACTCACATTTGTAGGGAAAACCCCTGCAAGTGCGTGCTCACCCATGAAGCAGATGATTCCTTACCTGGCTCACACTCAGACAGAACTTGTAAAAAAGACTGTCTCAGCGTGGCCGCCTCTTACCTTATCGACCATTGTAAGATACATCTCCAGATTCAGTTTGCAAATGAAACTACTATTGCATCTCTCTCTGTGTGCATTTCAAACCCATTGTTTTGTTGTATGTGATAATGTTTTCTATTGCTTGTGACAATCATTAATGTTTTATGAAGTGCTGCATTTTTTTGCTTAATGTTATTCCAAATTTTTTCTAAACAGCCCTGAATTGGGCATGCCTCACTGCCATATATCAGTGTTCATGGATGGTTAACTAGGCAATGAGCTATTCACCACCCCACTGTGGAAGAGACTGTGTTTTTGAAAGGCATAAGAACAAATGTATTTCTCCCTCCTGTAATACAGAATGTAAATTAGATTTATAGCTAATTCTGGCAATAGCAGAAATAGATTAATTGGTATGGTCAAGCTAAACTTTGCTTAAGCTTTGGGCCTGAACAGAGCACAGCACAACGGCTTGCTTCCTGGCAGAAAACTCCCTTTCCACCTGGTAAATAATTTGGTCATTTAAGGGTCACTCATAATTCACGAGGATGTTGTATGTATAACTGCACTACAGTGCCTGTGACTCAGACTGAAAGTTGGGTAAACTGCTGCTTCATCAGTTATATAAAATCTTACTTTATTCATGTGAAAGGATTTCTTTGCTTATTTGTTGGTCTTTTTGACTCTCTACAGTACAGCTCTAATTCGAATCTTTCTGTTTAATGATGGTGACTAACAGGTATTTCAATAGTATCTTTATTTCTTGAATTGACAGAAATATCTGAGATTAAAAATGAGTAATGAAGTACATCATTTCAGCTGAGAATACACTCTGTGAGGATGGACGCAGTCATGAGAAGTTCATATGTTTATTCTGGTGAACTTATTGCTTAAAGTTGAAAATTCACCAAATAGAATTTATATCTGAAGATGTATTAAAAAAAAAAGTGCTGCTATAGTTGGCATATATTTAAGGTTTGAGATTTTGGCTCACAACCAACCAGACAATAGAGATTGGTCAGCCGATAGCAGTCTTGTCCTCTAGAGCAGATCTTCCTACAATAACCAGAGTATGTGGCAATAAGCAACAGTATGGTCAGGTGTTAGTGCAGAAAGAGATGTACGGAAAGTAGCAATGTAGTGAAGCTCTGGCTTTTGTCAGGGATAGAGGCCACTGAGCTGGATTCAGGGCTAGCGAGCCAGGCTCAGTATCTTGGAGAACAGGAGCATGTGAGTCTGAGTATATAATCCTTCACATACTAAATTCCCTGACCTCTGAAAATATACAACTTGAAACTAGCTTGCAGCATGTAATTTTTAAAAAGGAAAGGTTTATTATTATTATTATTATTTTTAGAAGCACTGTATTGTCTTTGCTGCAGGCAGTAGGTAGAAGGATAATGGCACGGTGTCTCAGGAAAGGATTGTTAGCATTCAGTTAGGGTAAGTGATTGCTGTTAGCATTCAGCGGGAATAAATGATTACTGCCAAGAGACAGCTATACTGCGAGCTCTTCTCTTTCAGTGTTACTGCATGTAGTTGAAGAGCCTTCCAAAATCTTGCATTCAGTTTTCCAGAAGAGTTATCAGAATATAAGACTTCTACTCTTCTGTGGGAGTGAAAGGGGGAGAAAAACAATCTATGTGTTTGAATATTTGGAATAAAGAAAAAGCTATAGTACCTTCAGCAGCCTGAGAAATAATTAGCGATCTAAATAGTTGCTTTGTAATGAAACAATCACTCATATGTTGATTAGAGGAGAAAAAGATGGTGAGAGGTTAAAGGAGAGACGTGTTTGCTTGCGACTTTTTAAATATGATACCAAATGCAGTCAGCCACCTACAGACAGAATTCATTAATACCAAATTTTATTTAATGTTGGAACAGTAGGAACTTACTGAAAATATTTTTAATGGACCATTTTACTCCTTTCACAGAAAATCTTTCTTTCAAAAGCTGCTATGAATTTAGGAAAAATATATGTCTCAGTCATATGAGGAAAAGGGGAAGAATGATGGACTAATTTTTAGAAAAAATACAAAACAAGGTTATGTTAAATTAAGTCATATAGGAGGCTAGACAGTCACTTTGCGTTGTCTCATTTACTGGACATAATGGCTTCCAAAGATTTCAGTCAACACAAAAAATATAATCACATGGCCCTTTCAGTTTTAATTATGCAGGTAGAAAGCATGGTCCTTCGCAAACTGAATTCTCTGACCTCTCAAAATGTACACCTTTAGCTGAGCTTCTAGTTCAAGTTTCAAAAAAAGAAAGAATTAGACAATGGCTAAGTGGCTATTAAGAGTGGCAGTCTGCCAGAGGGGTTGATGGCTTTCCACCTGACTTTGTCCATGTAGAATGAACCTGACTTTTCCATGGGTATAGCCTACACGTGTCCATGGCTGGACACATAGCCCATGTCCTGGTGCTGCCGGTAGTGCAGGCCAGAGCCAGACTCAGAGCTACAGCCCAGAGCTGGAGGGGGCTTCTCCCTGCAGCTGCTCCTGCAGGACCAAAGGGCACTGCTCACTAATGTTCCTCGCAGCAGGAGCAAGGCACTGCTGAAAACTCTTGATCCTGTTCTGCCAGAAGGATTTGAATAGTGAAGTCCACAGTATCACATGCGTTTTCTATAGTTGTGTTGCTGTCTCCTTGTAACCATTCTGAATCTAGGTCCTGTTTCTTCAGCTGTCTCTGTGCAGGCTGTGATCAAAAACCTCGGTCTGTGTGGAGCCCTGGGAAGAAATGCAAGTAGACTTTTTGGAACATAAGTATACCTGAAAGAACATTTCAGGCTCACAGGAGGCAAGATAGGAGGGAATAATGCATGAATCCTTTAATAATTCAATATATAAAAAATTCAATATGTGATTTGATTTCACAAGAATCTGTCAAATTTGAGAATTTACCATTACCTTTAAATGACGTAATTATGCTTTTGAACTCCACAAGAAAAATAACTGTTAATGGCGTACATAAAAATGCAACTGTCACAGAGATCTACTTCAGTGTACATGCTCATTTAAACTTCCGTACACATGAAAATAGTGCCTATTACAGCTGTTGGTTTTACTCATATATTTCCAGTATTAACTTTCTGGGTTTTTTCATAAGAATGCTTTTCTGTATTTTAGCTTAAAATTATTTTTCAACCAAAAAGGTACTCTTTTAATTATATATATATTTTAAAGTAAACACAATAAATTTGCTTATAAGATGTAAAGGTCTCCAGCAAGGTTCACGCAAGTATTCTTAATTCAACATCCAGCGTATAGCACGGGGAAGGCAGAGAAAGCTGACTCTTTTCTGAAGCTCTACAAGTATGAGAAGGCAGAAATTTTAGCTGTCATCTCGTGCATGCTCAAAACCAGTTACAAATTGTCAGGAAAAGCTAATGGTGCGAAACCCTTTGTCAATATACAAATTGTGTTACATGCTGATTGACTTTCAATAAAGGTGATTGCTGGTTATTCAGTTTTAATTTTAGGCCACCAGAAATAAACCCCATTTTAATCTTCACCGAATAGTTTCACAGAACCCCAATGCAATCTGTGTTGTACACTCATCAATAAGTTTTATTCCCAGCAATTGATGTGCTGAGTATGTCCTAAGTTTACAGCAAGAGCTTGCAGGAGTCTAGAAATGAATAAAGGGTTATGAGCGAACAATGCTTCGCTAAAACACTGCCTTGCAAAGTCAACTATAGGTAGAATTTTTGCTCGCATCCTGAAGGCAAAAACATCATGCTTCAGACAGGCACTGAAGCAGTGCACAAAAAGACAAGGTCATACACTGAGTAAGGACTACACATCCAGATACTTTTATTAAATTGTTCAAAAGCACAAGGCCAGATTTTCAATGCAATGGAATTACTCTGTCAGGAAATGTATTTGGCTGAAGTGTGTGGATGCCTGTGTTGCCTTTGAGAAGGGAGCCAGCCATTCACATTGGACACGGTAATGTTTTGTGAGGATTGTAACACAGTCCTTAAATTGCTCTAACAGAGTGGCTGGCACTCCTTCCAATATTTATTTTGTTACCACCGCTATTACTGTTGCTGTGTTTACCCCCTGCTGGTTTCTGCCTCTTAAGCTGGCAAATATAGCTCAGTGTCTATAAATAGCTGTTACTCATTGCAAAAATTCATCTCCTGAAAGCAGTCATGTTCTGATGAGTGTTTTAAGTGGCAATCTGAAACCACATATCAGCACCTGCTAATCTGAGGTTCATTCTGCTTTGAAATTCACTGTTTTAAGTAATAGTATTTCAGTTAATAGACATTTGAAAACATCTTACAGTCTTTCATAAAGAGAAAATACAGCACCATGAAAATTCCTTTAAGTAGGTAAATTTAGATACTTGCTGGCCTACTACTTGGTGCGCAACGCACAATAGGATATTATTAAGTAATTAATGGTACATTCTTGTGTTTGAAATAAAGAATAAAGGCCTTTCTTAATTGTCCAGAATTCTTTCCTTGCCATAGTATTCGAGCATAACTTTCAGCAAATGTCTATGCTCTGCATTTTTTATTTTAGAAACACTATAGCTTGGATTGCAAAGGTAAATCACAAGCTGCTTCAGTTTGTATTCTTGAGATGCACTGAAGCAGCCATAAATCGGGATTGACTTCATTTCTCCACTGTGTCTTTGAAAAATACATAGTTTGATGCCTTGGCTAATTCTGGGGAGTCATAAGAATGGGCAACAGAGGAAGGAGAGCTACTGTTTCTAAACCATAACTTCTTTCCTGTGAGGCAAATCTTAATTACCTATTTGTTGCTCTACTTTCACTCTAGCCTTGACCTTTTCAACTGGTTATTTAATTCTGGATATTAACAGCCTCCCTATATTCAGTTTATGACCTTTTTGTACAATGTCTCACACAACTGCAAGAAAACTTAAGGCCTTCTGAATACCTTCTGTGTAGGACCCTACAGTTAGTTTTTCAAGGAAGCACTCATAATCTGTGATAATTTCCCTCCACTGAACAAATTAAAATGAAAACTTTCAATTCCATTGTCTGTGTTTGCTCCCAAACAAATTCAAATTTCCAGATGCGGATGGAGTGCTAGTGGCTTAACTCTACAGCTACAGCTTGTTATCACTGGAGGCTCTTGGCAGAGCCAACAATGCGTTTTTAACTTTTGTAACTTATGCAGGAGAGTGGATTTGGGGTTAGTACATTTTTGAATATTATTTGTTTTCTGAAAACCAACTGGATTTTCTCTTTTGAAGATTTCCGAAAGTTACAATCTTTTAGTACCTGTTTACAAATATTTGCCAGCTGTTTTATGATGCAAAATGGGCATTCACCAGCTCCCCATGTGCACTGTTTCAGGTGTAGCTGTACCAGTTGTACTCATATCTGCCTACCAACACTGAATATCTTAAGCTGGCAAAGGAGAATAAGGGCATTAAAATAAGTTAGGTGCCTCAAATTCCTTTTTAGAAGACAGACGACTGTTGCCAATTTCCAGTATAACTACAGAATTAATTTCCATTTCAGGTAAACCTTAGATGTATTAAGTCATCTTTTTTCCTGTCTCAAATAGCAACAGTTGTCCATGGTTTTTTGTTTTCACTTTTTGCTGGCAAAAATATCAGAAAACCCACACAAAGATACAGTTCAGTTGGGGCATGAAAAATTTACTGTTTGTTCTTAGTGCTTGGAGAAGTCATCTCCTGGAATCAGTGTCTGGTTGTGTGTGAGGGCTGACCAAGGTGGTATTGCCATTACTGGATGCTGTGATTAAGTAATCAATCTTGCTTTTGATTCAGACCCAAAAGTAGGCTAAGTGCATACTTAGGATGATGAATAGTGAAGCATAACTGATGAATTAGCATATTTATTTCACCGCTGTGAAAGGCTTTTTACAAAACTAGTTATTTCCCCTGGCCCACAGTTTGCAGTGTTATCTTCATAATGTTGGTGTTTTGGTTTTTTTTTTTTTTTGGGGGGGGGTGTTTTTTGTTTCTTTGGGTTTTTTTAAGGAGTACTATGTACTATGGTTCACTTGACAGTTTGTATGTGCAAAAATCGCATAGTTGTTAGATTTGAGAAAGACTGTAGCAAATAATTTCCATTTTTTGTTTTGTTGTCCTGGTCTGTATCCTTTATGGTAGCTTGTTATGTGTGGTAAAGTAAGTTGCTTGACATAAAGAGCAGCCCAGAACTGAATGAAATTGAATGTATAAGTTAATAAATGGCATACAAATGCCAACATCATGCTATGTGTAGTTGGATTCCCAGTTAAGAGATTGACTGTATTTTTTTATGTACATATTTTCTATCATTTGATGGTAGTTATATGTTCTTTATCTGGAAGTACTTGACAGAGAATAACATGAACTCTGCCTTGCAACTAAGTAGAGTGCAGGTTGGAATGATTAATGACTCACCTAAATAGTTAAATACTGAGACATAACATCATAGCAGCAAATGTAGATGTAAACTATATATAGATTAGAAAACTGACTAGCAAGAACTTTATTGTCCTGTTATGAATAGCAGAATCTGTGAGCAAGTTATCTGCATTCTCCTGTGCACTTTATGAAATAACTTCTAAGTGTAAGAATTCTCACAGCTGGAACTTTGCAGGCTTGTCTGTACATGCTTGATAGATAATTGCACTTCATAGAGGTAGGTGAGAAAAAAAAATGTGTGCATCAAGATATTCTAAAGAATCTATCAGTTTTAAACACAGATTTATTTTTTTTTTAATTGAAGGTGAAATATGGTGGGCAGGAGGTCTTAAACGTTTTTATGACATCTTTCCTTTTTGGTAGTCATCTTGGACACAAGTTTAATACAAGAAACATTCCTTTAAGCATGAAAACCACTGTAAGCACCTAAGAGATCTTTATAGTGACAAAGTTCAGTCCCATTACTGACAAAATGAGAACCTGGCACTGCAAGCAAATAAAAATGTGCTGACTGTAGCAATGGCCCCCAGATTTAGTGAAAGACAAAATAAGTTTTTACGTAGCCTTCTCATGTGTAGGTATGAAGTTATCTCCAGACAGATTTACCCACTTCAAATTATACAACTCCACTTTACTTCTCTTCTTAAATGAGAATAGTTTTGAGGGGTTTTTTTATTTAATTGTGAAGCATTTGAATTTAACCTACTTATAACACAGCTGAGTCTTACAGTAAGGTTACTTTCCAATTTGGGATGGCTATGGGCACTACATGAGGCATGGATTTAGTCTGACTCCATTCCATCTGTACAATCACATAACTAAGAATGATGAATGTATAAGCTAAACTAGAAAATATAATGTAATCATAATCTTTAAGTTATATTAGTGCAAGGTGCTAGAAAAGTGACCGAAGCTTTTATTTGTTCATAGAAGATTAAAAAAAAAAAGCCTTCAAGCTTGCATTGTCAAAAATGATAAAACCCTAGACCACTCTATAAGGCAGCTGAGGAAGAAAAGGTGCATATTATCTGGTAGTGATAGCAGTTCTGTCAGGCAGTTAATTGCAAGTGGTGTATATGTACTTCTATAGACAGATCTTTACTCTTTCATAAAGAGGAACTCTGTTTTCAGCTGTGTTTTATTTTAAAAACAAGATTCTATTTGTCTGAGTAAAATTCTAAAAATTATTTACAGATGTAATGGACTGGGATATAAATAGTCTCAAACTGCAGAGCAGAGTTTTCATGTGACAGATATATTACAAAATAGGCATGGTCCTGACCAAACAGGATTTATGACTGTGAAGGTCAGCAAACTTTGTAATAGTTTCTCTCTAATTGGAAATTTATTGTGCTTATCTAGGTTGCTCTGACTTCCAGATGGATTATAAATGCCAGTGTACAGATGTTCTCACAGATTGTAATGCACATTAACTCTTCGGTTATTCTAATGTAATTAATAGAGGTGTAAAACCATCACAAGATCAGTATCTACGAGCGTTGATTCCAAAATTTCCATCCTAATCAGTCCAACTGCAGATTAAGGAGGTACTCATTTTGAAGACAGGACAAAGAGTAGGAGGGTGAAGTACATTGACTTGATGTTTGAAAGTGTGTTTGCAATTATATAAATGCAATATAATGTGTTTGCAATTGGTAGCCTTCTTGGCAAATAGGTTTCTCCCAGGCAACCACAGCCTTGAGTTCAATTGCCCCAAACAGTTTAGCTAGAGAAAAACAACGTCAAATTAATTATCTGTGGCTGATTTATCTGAATGTGAATTTGCATATCATACTTCTTCTAAAAGCACTTGCAAGTGGCTGTTTCTGTAGGGAATGAGCATCCAGATATTCTAACTTGGGACATCACCGATTTCTGCAGGCTGCAACTAATTTGCATATTGTTAAATCATGAGATATTTTGTAACCCCATAAAATTAATCTAGCATGTCCAGAGCTTATCTGTTCATAATCACCATGGCTTTGTTACAGACTCTCAGAAAACGGCTAAGGAAGCGTAGGATGCTCTGCATTGCTTCTCATAGCAATTTGCTTTCTTGTCAGCTGAAACCATGTTCGGGCACCACTGCCCCTTCTCGATCAGAAATAGTGTGGATTCTTGTATTGGCTTTGCCTGGGACAGTCAGTTTTCTTCACAGTAGCTGGTGTGTGGCTGTGTTTTGGATTTGTGCTGGAAACAGTGTTGATAACACAGGGATGTTTTTGTTACTGCTGAGCAGCGCTTCCACAGAGTCAAGGCCTTTTCTGCTTCTCACAGCACCCCATCAGTGAGCAGGCTGGGGGCACACAATAAATTGGCAGGAGATGCCGCTGAGACAGCTGATTCCAATTGACCAAAGGGATATTCCAGACCATATGATGTCACGTGCAGTATATACGGCTGGGGGGAAATGACAATTATGCAGGTAGCTACATTGTGCAGGACTTCCTGGGGATCCTGAGTGGAAATTAGTGCCATTACATTGACTTTGCAGGCAACGACTAGGGGAGTGATGATGACATTCAGAGCCTGACAGCTCACAAGCCATGCTGCAGCTTTTAAGAATGAGATCTGCTTAGACTTCCAGGGAATCCTGCTGCAGTCAATGTAGACACCTGAAAACAGAACCCAAACTTCTCAGGTGTAAGCCAGCAGTCTAGTAAGTGTAGGTCACAACAACCTTTTTTCCATTTGGAACATATAAGAGGATAAATTTAAAGAGAGAAACAGTTTCTATGTTTGGCAAAGTTTATAAAGGTTAAGATCAGGTCGTACAGGAGAAGTCATGGGCCTCTTGTAAATTCTCAAATATTGCTTTTACAAATATCACAAATACAGGAGGTATTAAAATAGCATATCATATGTTATTCTGGTAGGTTTGGCAATTGCACAGTCTAACACTCCCTCAGGTATGGCACTGGGATGGCAACAGAGCTGTTTTCTGTTATGCACCATCTAAATAAGCAAGAAATGCTCTTGGACTTGATATTGCATTTTTAAACACTGGAAGTAGGTTCATTTCGTTTAGAAAAAAACCTCCAAGACTCCAAATATTTGGCTAGTTATTCAGATCAAAGGTTTTGCTCAATGAATCATGCTGATGAATAAGCAGCATAAAATTAAACAAGTCATGTATCATCACAAGAATGCCTCAAAAAAGATGCCGTTGCACAGCATTTTCCTACTTTGCTGTGAAACTGTGGCAAAAACAATGAAATGCTTTCTCTGTGTCTTAAAGGAGATGCATTTCTAGTAAATTGTAACATGTTTTGGTATCTGTCAGCAGAAATAATCTAATATCAAAGGGTAACTTTACAGAAAGAGGTATGAAAATATGTATTTGTTTAAACAGAGAAAAAGTTTTAAAATGCATTCTGCTGAATAGGTGATGTATGAGGATGCAGATGGTTTGAAAGGAGACAATCAGTATTGTTAAAGACCCTCTCTCTCCCAGATGGATAGCGATATTTGTAAGGCAATGAGAGTAAAGGTGCTTACGCTTTTTCTTAATATGTCTGTTTGCCAGTAAGTGAATTCTAGTGTGAATATAACTGCTCTAAAGTTGGCAGCTACATCTGCCTATCCATATACTCTACCAGCTATGGTCATCTCAGTACTGTGGGGAGATGTATGAGTAGGCTTGCAAAAAGCTATCTTTTATGATAATGAAGTGTAACAGCCTGGGAAAATGCCTTTCTGTGGAGTTGTCTGGACTGAAAACAAGCCAGGCACATCAAAGGAACTAAATCCCTGACAAGGGGTTTGAAAAATAGATGTGGGCACACAGAGGAACAAGAACCTGGCAAACATGGAAGGAAATGAAAGTCTAAAGGATAATGTCCAAAAAAAAAAAACAAATTTGAGAATGGACACCTCTTTCTAGAATTCAGTTACTGCTTTACTTAATGCTTTCTCTTAGAAGGGTTTCAGAATTGATTTTTTTTCTGTCAACCATTCCTCCTACGCAGCTGCCCACTTCATGTCTATTTATTTCTGGTTTTAATGAATCTCTTTGAAAATATGTTTTGAGAATTAGACTGGCTTGTATAGTTTGTCACCTTCAAGACAATAAAATCTTTTCATGTGTTGGGAAAAGTAATAAAGGATGAAAGCTTGGAGTTGGAAAGATAGCATCTTTTTCTTATTTGTTGTTTTATTAGGAGACTTCAAAAACTGAGTAGATGTAAGTGGTCAAGGAAATTGGTAGGAAGAGGTCCAGGAGCAGAAAACTATGCTTTTTGAGAAGGTAGCTCTAGTAAAATTATCAGAGTTTTGGTCAAGGAGTTGAATTTAGTATCATTATTGGGTTATGCCACAGTGTGTTTTTCTGTGAAAGTAGCAGTGATGCTTGAATTGAAAATACTTAAACAATAGCAGTGCAATGAAGGAGACATCTAAATATGCCTCCCACCTCAAAATGAAGCACTAAAAAGTATATACTCTACAAGACTGGGTTTTAAATCTCTGCTTCATTTACCTGTGCTAGTTCTTGGAAAGTGGATAAAAAGAGAACTTGTTTTTCAAGTTGGAAAACTGACTTGCTGTGTTATTTGGAGTAGTTTTGACTGTGGAGAGGCAACCAGGAAAATGGTATCTTTATTAATCCAGTATATTTTACTGAGCTTCCATTTAGATCTACAAGCCCTTCTCTTGCCAGCAATGTAAAATCGTTAGTGTGTTTGTGCTTATGTGTAAGGGCATTGTACTTAATCATTAAGGCAACGTGATTAAAACCAAATGTTCAGAGATTTTAAAAGTTTTTTCTTTAGGTATTCTCATTGCTTCTTTTCTTTGCGCCCCAATTTGCACCTTATTCTTTTCATCCAATAGTTCTTTGTTCATATCAGTTCCATCATAAAAGTATTTTAGGCAACTTTTTAGAAATCTTCTAGATTTATTTTGGCAGTGCTTATTAGTGATAATTTCTCCAACAGGTCCTTTTCTTCTACCCTGCATCAGTAGTAATTTTTAATAGCTAACTGTTACTGGGCACTTGGCCCAGAGCTTCTTTTGGTCATTTATAGTGACCTGAGTTTCACCTCTGAAGGCAGTAGAAGCTGTGGGGCTCAGAAGCTATGAAAAACAAAGACAAAATTAGCTAGCTTTAACATAGTCTTCTCAGGTGTTCATCTGCAAAAATAATTTCAATTTTGTCTCTAAAAGAGTGTGCAGTGGTTTGTCTTTCTGACTATGGTCCCTTTTGTAGTGCAAGTTCCCAGCAAGGCACCGGCAGATATGTGAATACTCTCCTGCCCTTTCTAGTTCACTGACAGCTGAGTAACTTGTGGTTTTCAGTCCCTCTCTAATGGATTCTTTCACAGTTAATTGCAAAGGGCCATTTTGCTGGACTACAGCCAGAATGTAAAGCTTTCTGTAAACCACTTTTCTATATGTATCTGACCTTTTCACTCCCCAAAGGTGGGGACTGTGAAGTTTGCTTTTCATCCACAGAGCAGATGGTAGCAGTGCCAATTTCTATAGGACCAATTTGCATGAACCCTGACATGAAGGATCAGTCCTTCGGAATGAAAGGTTAATTAAATGTCTTAACACTTTTGAGTCCTACTTTTTCTAGTGATAGTGCTGATTTAGTCTCACAGCAAATCCAAATCAAGTCAACTTGCCTGCAGCAGCACTGACCATGTATCTCCATTATCTTTCAGAATTCCAACAGCCATACTCTGCAATTCAGCTCGAGCTATTTTATTCTATTTTCTAGTGAGAAGTAGCATTCAAGTTTGAAATATTCACACTGCAAGTGGCAACTTTGGGCAGGCAAAGATACCATAGAGGCATATCTTGTGTCAGTGATTTTGATTCAGTTTTGAATATAATTTTTGGTTTGAAAGTGGAGAAAAGCCTAGTAGATTTGTGTTCATTTGTATTTACTTACATAATAAGATAATAACTTGGACAGAGAAAACTGAGCTGGCTACTCCCTACAATTTGTTTTCATTTAAACATAATCCTGGTTTGCTGAGGTTCAGGCTTCTGATAGGAGAATAATTGCTGATTAAGTTTTCAGCAATGAGCCTTTGAAAGACCTATGGTAGACTCTGCATGCACTTTCATGGGACTGGGAGAATCAGGGCACAGCACAAAGAAATCTGACTGTTTTCCTTCTGGGAATTTTGGGAAGGTTTTACTCTGACATCAACAGAAACAAAAGCAAGTTTCTAAACTGTAAGTTTTGGTAGAAGTCATATCTCATCATAGCCTGCTTGTTTCTAGAGGGAGCTCAGTCACGGGAGGTGGTGGCTCATCTTACAGTGGCTGTAAGAAGTTTTTGTCTTGCATGGTATTTCCACTTACCTGCTGAGATTCCCATCTCCATTGTGCTGGGGGGACTAAACTGTTTGTGTAAGAATTGCAACTGTTTGCAGCACAGCACATTTATATAGCCGAAGTTAGTGCCTATTTACCTTGTGATGATTCAACAGCTACTTCATAAACAGCTGAAAGTCTCCGCAGTGGGAAAAAAAAATTTTCAAAGATAGGTTGTGTTGTGTGTAGTGACGGATAAATTTGGTAAGAGATGAATTCCCTTGCACTCTAGCCGGTCCTCAGAGATTAGAAGGGCTAGGAGTGCCTAGACTTGTCTCTTAATAGGTTATACCAATTATTGTCATGATTCTAGGTCCAACACCAGATGCACCAACAGCCTGTCTGCTGTAGGTGCGGTTGAGTTCAAAAGCAGCAGTCAGATGCACGAATAGCACAGTTTAATTCACATGTAAGATATACAGGTTCTTTAAGATTGCTGGTTGATAGGTGTACTAGGCTGCAGAGTAGCTATATAGCTTTAAAATACACTTGTGATCACAATTTCATCTCCTGGGGAAAACACTCAGCATAGCTGATGCCACAAATCTTACCAAAAAGCATCCTTTCTGAGGGAAGCGAGGAGGACAACCTCTGCCCCACAACTTGATACCCAGTTGTCATCTAGACATTAGGAGTGAAATAGGCCTAACATTTATACTTTCTTTCCTATTATTGTGCAAAGTGTGGGAGTGGGACTATGATCAAACCATTGTTAGCTGGCCTTTCCATTGCACAGACATTGATGACATCCTCAGCATCCTCTGCAAGATGCAGGTAACTACTGTAGGTAACTGCTGTGATAAACGGGATAATGGGAAAATGGGGCCACATTTTGCCCCGCTCCACACTCCTCCTCAGTTCCATGACGACACGGACCACTGACTGGATCTTCACCCAGCCTCCCTCTCTGCTTCTGCCACCAGATGTGTATCAGTAGTGAAGACCTTTATTATTTTCAATTGTTTGTGCCATCTCCAACAAATAGAGCTAGAGAGAGACCAGAGAGGAGAGTTTCCTGGGATAGACATTTCCTCACCCATGAGTGAATTTTTTTCAAATTAATTCAAGAGTAGCAGATCTTAAAAGCAGAATAGACTACAGTGAACCTATGAATGACATCAGAGGCTTTTCCTAAATTAATTTATGAATAAATTTGGGATAACAATTTCTTCAAGAACAGGGAAATTGGAAAGAAGAAGAGGAAAAAAGAAGTCCTGTTGTCCTGGATTAAGGAAACTAAAACTATATAGAAAACAGAAAAACATCAATACTTTCAAAATGAAGCATTATATATATTTTTTTCTGAAGACAATTGAAATGATCTTTTACATTTTTAAATTTTCATTCCTGCTATGAAACAGATAAAAAAATATACAAAATATTTAATACTTGCACGTACCAGAGGTCTAAGATTGCACATTATGTGGAAGAACCTACTGTAAATTATTTATAGATCATAGAGACAATGCTTGACCACCTGTTGCATTTGGCTGTAAATACAATTTGCAATTTCGACAAACTGCTTTGTTACAAAAGTTGCAAAAAAGGTTCCCTGTTGGCTTTTAGGAAAAGGGTTTTTTTTGTTACTTGTTAAAAATTAAACGTTAGAAAGGAGATGGTTTTTGTTTAAAGACTACTTGGAGTCCCTATAGCCGTACCTCTTGTTCTTGTTTCCAAAACAGCTCTTACAATAGAAGTACTAGGGAAGTCAATAGCTGAATTACAGTTTGGGGATGGATAATCAAGTCCTAATTGTGAATTCAATAGGTATTGTATTTCTGTGTCGGGATATGCTGTTCTCCAGTCCAGAAAACTTCTTGTATTTCAGAAGTTTCTCACAAAAGTATTAACAACTTATCTGCAGAGTAGAGAGGGACATTAAATATTAACTGATCATCTTCATTTCTCTGGCTTAATAGCTACTAACCTGAAAGAGACACTAGCCTCAGAGTAGTGAAATAATAGGAAATCAGAAAAAAGAAAATTGGAGCTCTGTGAGTAGAGTTAATATGTAGTAGGGAAAAACAACTTTGAAATATTTTGGCTTCTACCTAGAATACTATATCCACCATACTTGCCTCTTGTTTACTGCCTCTTCATAATATCTTTTGCAAATGTGATTTGGTTTGTGTGAAAGCTGATTAAATGCAAATTTTGATATAGTACTAACATCTGTATAATCAAGATGTTTTTTTTAACAAGTAGAAATAGTTTACAAAGGTCAGGTCACACAATCAGGAACAGAATCAATCTAATCTGAGTTTGATAATCACAGTGCAAGGACTGAATACTTGAATAGTCTAATATACTTTGAGAGTTCTGCATAGGTTGAAATTCACAACTTGTCACAAATTGATAAAATATAGATAGTTTTGAGAGTGAAAAAGAGTAAATCAAATAAATTGTTATCACAATGTTTGTGTATGGCTGTTCCATTCATAAAATTGCCATAGAATTTATTTAATGTATTTAAGAAAAGAAATTTTCATTATTTTTGGTTGTGATTTTTCTATATGGTGTCCTACATCAAGATTAGAGAAGCTTGGAAAAAAAAAAAAGCTGTCAGAAGTTTACTAAATCAACTTATTTAAGAGTTCAAAGCAAGCAATTAATGGGAAATACACTAAGAATTTTAGGTTAATCAAGAAAGAGAAGTTAAATAATGAGAAGAATGTTTCCTGATATCAGAATAAGCAATATGGATATTTTAGTGTGAATTTGCTGCTAGAACACCCAACAATTTCTTGTTGGTACTGGATGTTGAAAATTAACACAATTTAAAAAAATTTATTAAATGATTATATTAATTTACATATATAGTGGCAACTGATGCCCTTTAGTTGCACCATTAATCTATGTAATATAAAAATAACCCATTATAATCTGAAAAATATGATATTTGTATTACATAACATTTTTCCTTAGGGTCTTGTGTATTTAAATGATTTAGAAGTTTAGACTCCTAATGGCTACCAGAGTTGAAGGCTCAAAAAGGAGAAGCAGATAAAGAGCAATCTGCTAATGCTCCAAACTGGGGAATTAGAAAAAGGTTTGCAAATTTCCGCGTTCCTAATAATAGATCAGATTGTTGCCTGTGCTAGGAACTTTCAGATCTATGTGGTCTTTTAGTTTGATTCAAATTAGCGCATGATAAACTTAGGATGTCTTAGACTGTTTGAGAGGGCTCTGTGTGCAGGATGATCATTCAGGATACTACTGCAGCCAGAGACCTTGGAGTAGAAAAGTGTGTAGAGTCAGACCGCTCTATATTTAGCATCGTTAAATTACAATGCAATAGAGCAATGGTTATGACCTGCTGACATTTTGTTCAAGAGAAAACCGAAAACAAATGTGTTTGCAATGTTAGAAACTGATATGAAAGCTTCAGGCAGTTGTGGACATATAAAGAGAGAGAGGTAAAACAAAACCACAGTACGATCTTGGAGGTCTTTGGAACTATCACTGTCAAAATGATGCTTCATATTTCTGCAACATAAAACAGTATTTGAGACAGTGGTGGGTAGTGTCAGTTTTTCTCTCAGTTTTAGGGGGTTGACACCCCAAAGGAATTAATACCGTAATGCAACATGTTTTCCAAATCCCTGTGGAGGAAGCGTTTCATCCAATCTCAGGCAACAGCTATGGTATGTTAAGAAAATAGAGGCATGGGATCTAGAAGAATCAAAACACGTGGTCTTGCCATCTCTCAAGAGTTCTAGAGTTTTTTAGCACCCATAAGTAAAGTGGAGAGCCAACCAGCAATACCTACAGCTTTGAAACCAAACATCACTGCAGACACACAGAGCATGTTGGCTTGAGACACCTTGCGTTTTATACTGCATGGCCAAAGTACACAACTGTTAATGTCCCACTGCCTCTTCCAAGCTTCAACGTGATTTTGAGTGGAAAAATGCTCAGGGATTTTGGCTGAGGAACATATGATATAACCTGATCTGTTTTCTACTATTAGTGAGACTTAATATGATTCCCTTCTGACCTAGGGTGCAGGCAGGGTTGAAGTACACTATCAGCAGGTCTGGTAAGAGCATAACTTGTGGTGGAAGTGGGAACACATGGGTTTTCATGCATTGTGATGGACCACTGTTGTGGTCTAACATATGTGGGAGCTCCTCATAGTTTTTAACCAGATACTTCCTATCCAGATTAACACATTCGGACAGGTGATGTACTAACATGCTTTTATCCATGGTAAAGGTTTGTTTACTGCCATTTGCCTCTCCCATGAACTTTACTAGAGCTCTGTTTGACTTCATGATACCAAGTAAAGGGATATGAACTTTCATTGCCTAAACGATATCATTGTGAATAATTTTAGGGCTCACACTGTGTCGTTCTTTACTCCATGAGTAGTTTCAGGGAGAATTACAAGGGCTACAGAATCTGTTAAAAACACTCATTTATTCAGGAGGGTTTGCAGAAAATATTAACTGCTCCTCTGTGAGGATAACAAGACTTTTCACATGTTTTTAATTAAACTGAAAACTTCCATGTTTGCATAATAGGCTGATTTGCTTGCTTGGCTGGTTGCATACTCTCTTTGCTCTTTTTAATTATTTCTATTTCTTATGCAAGAACCCTCTTCACACCTTCTCTTTGCTCTCTCTAAGCAGTTTGTTGTTTTCACAGTTTGATCTTCACTGACAGCTTTCTTTGCTGTGTTTTTGGTGCATAAAGAGCAAAACATACATTTCAGTCCAATGACTTTCATTTTAGATTAGGAAAACCGAAATACAAAGTGAGAACAAATATAAAATCTTCATGAGAGAGATAGCAAAGAATCTGTAAGATCTCCAGTTTAAAAACCTTTGTAAAACCTTTCATCTTTAATCCTCTTATAATGCTGTCACTGGCTGACAGGCAGGTAGAGGGATTTTTCAATTTTTGGCATAGAAAGGACAGATTTGTGATTAAGGCATAGATTGCGTCTCAAAGGATTCTAGTTCAGTTTACATCTTTTGATAGAAACTTTGTACAGGTGTCAGTTTAGGTTTCACATTGCCTGTGTCTTTGCTTTCTTTTCACTTCTCTGTAACGATAGCATTCCCGTCTATTTAGATATTATAATCTCAAAAATGCTGTCTTTTGCACCAGAACTGTTAATTTGCTCTAATCTGAACTTTAGGCCTGATAAATGTTATACAATAATACCAATTAAAGGTTGAAGTTGCATATGTGCTTAATCCTTTTGGAAAGTCAGACCAAGAGCATACTCAGTGTAAGTCTGAACCAATGCCAAAGAATGATAACATACAGTAGATTTCAGAGAAGTTAAATGTACTAAACAAATCTTCATAGTACAAACACTAAGCAGATTTCTCTTCAGTGATGTGAGAAGGATGGGGATATGTTTATATTTCAGTGCGCTGCTAACTCTAACTAGAAGCACAAATGAATAGCTCTCTTTCTGATGCCTCCCAGAGAGCAGTGCCTATTTCAAGGGCAACTTCAGTAGAATTTGAAATGCACATCAACATTTTAAAACACTCTTGTTGGAAGCTATTAATTGTTACTCATGTTATCTGACATAAAGGCAATTTATTTGGATGTTGACGTTTAGTTGTTCTGGTTTTATGTCTCATCTGACTTTGATGCTGTTTAACTCATCATGAAGTCAGGTTCCTCTTCAGCTAAGAGTAAGATGCCTTGTTTTATTTTTGTCTGACTTTTTTGCATTGGGAAGCCATGCAAGCAGTCACATGGCATTTGGTCAAGTCAAGTGAAGGTTAGATTTCTGCACCAGTAGATAATAGAATGGTTTGGGTTAGAAGGGACCTTAAAGATCATCTAGTTCCAACCCCTCTATCATGGTCAGGGACACCTCCAACTAGACCAGGCTGCTCAAAGCCCCATTCAAAAGTGAATTTGTGATGGTTTAACAAACTTTTTTTTTTTTTTCAACTTATGAAGCTAGCAAGCTGGTTTTTTAATTACATATTAAGCAACCTTACATTGCTACTTGCAAGACATCTGATACCAATTCCTTACAATTTAAATATCTGTAGGAAAGGACAGCTGTGTCTCAAGCTGACTTTTCACTTATCAAGAGTCTGTAAAATAGGCCCAGGAGGAAAATAATCAAACAAAATAATGGAAAAAGAGAAGTGCAATAAGAGGCTTGAACAAATAGCCATTGCATTTACCACTTACCCCAAGAGTAGTGCCATTAGAATATTTCTTGGTAGGAAGAGTTGCTTGGCAGTGTGAAGCATTTTATCCAATTTTTGCTTGTAGATCATGGATTCTATATAGGAATATAGAAGAAAAGTTCTGTGCAGGTGACCAGAATTGCTACAATTGCTCTGTCATCCTGATTCTTTTGTCATTTTGTCTCAGAAGGTATAGGAACTGAATCATCTTCCTATTGTCCAGTGGGCTTATATTCATTTCATGTTTTCATTCTCCTTTGACAAAAGCTTTCAGAAATATATTTTCTCTTCGTCATTGCCTCTAAATATGCATTTCTATCTTAAAATGGGCAAACTCAGAGGATGTGAACAGAAATTTCCAGGTGAGCTGTAGAGCATGCATCCTTGATTTTTATGGTAGCAAAAGGTATTTTGCTGTACAAGTGTTGCCTGTACAAGTTAGTTCAAGGTACAATTTCTGTTATTAGCTGAGCATGGTTGCTTGGAGGAAGATTCTGGTTTTGGTTATTGTTTCTTGAAACATGAAAATCTTTATTTTATGTAACCATATTGGTCAGTTATTAGGGAATCATTATGGGGTCATAGTAAAACCCTGGTATTTTCACCACCTGTGGATGCATTGTTTTGACATGTGGGATCATACTTGCCTACCAGCAGCCAATTAAGTTCATGAATTTTATAAGAGTAATAGATAAGCTGAAAGAGCTTGGATGAAGGCTGTAGTTTTGGATAGGTTTTTCTAAGATGACATAAAGGGTTTTTTAAGATTCAAAGGAGAAGGAATAATGCAGTGTATCTTTATATGTCACAGAATCACAGAATGTTAGGGATTTTAAGGGACCTCGAAAGATCATCTAGTCCAATCCCCCCGCCAGAGCAGGACCACCTAGATCAGGTCACACAGAAATATGTCCAGGCAGCT
>JAVSBS010011271.1:1928-17161 GCA_033124195.1 Coracias cyanogaster
TTAAATACTCATCAATCTCCGTGGTTGCCTACGAGCTTGTTGGGGTAGTATCTCGCCTTGCCCTCGATCCTCTTCCCCTTTTGGGAGGTGGTACGGACACTAGCACCCGGACCGCGACAATTGGCAAGGAGGATTGTAAACATGCTCAAGTGACTTGCAGCTGGAGTGTCGGAAAGCATATATATCACATTAATTGTTATTCAGCTTTGTGTGCTTGACAAGTAGAATATCTGTGTTTAGATAACACAGGTCTGTGTAGTAGTCAGAAGCACCTGACTGAACATGCTTGAGATTCTTTCCCTGCTGTGGGAAAGATCTAAGCACAGTGGAAAACTGTGCCTGCAAGAATCCTTGATATACAGAAGGAAGCAGGGAGTTTGCAAGTTGTTTCACTCTGTATTAAAGACTGAGCTCTGCAGTGCCTGTGTCCTTGCTTGTGTGCCTCCATCTGGGTGCTTCTGCAGAGATCCCTTGGTTCACAAGGTAACGAGAATAAATTTACTCTTTGCATTTCAACCATGGTTTCGTGACTGTTCCTGCATCCTGCCTGTGATGGCTTACACATAAAAGAAAAAAATCATTATTTTTATGTATCCAGTAGCTGCAAACATGAATTAATATTTTTTGATATGATAAAAATACATGCACTATTTCAGATTAATACCGTGTACAGTTGAAGAGGTCCCTCATACTTTTGAATACTGATGATTTTCCTTGTAACTTTATCTTCCCTGATCTATTTAGTGCTGAGGATTGCAAAGAGTAGTGTCTGTGGGAGAGCTTAGGATGAGTGAAATTCAGTCAAAGTACATCTTGATAAAGCTGAAGGTGATGTTGCTATACTGGAGGATGCAACAGGAAGATACAACCGTGCTGAGATCTTTTCCTTTGACTAAGGGATGTCTGCTCACTTTTTTCTGCAAATTGCAAAAACTTAAATGTCTCAAATCTCCAGCTTAATCTGAGTGGTCTCACTGTTACAGTTCAGGAATGCTTCCTCCTGGCAAACTCATTGTAACTCTCTAAGATATGAAGTTCCATGTCATAACATCCATGTCTTTCTTATTTACAGGATGGATTGCTTCAACATGCTTATATTCATAATGGATATGTAAATTGGGATATTATATGGTGATCTGCTAAGTAGCACGGGTTTACTATACCCACTGTTTGTTCTTTTGTGAGTTACACTAGTTTTCTATTGGTTTCTAAACAGATTTGGGGGCATTAAAAGTGCCTGAATTAAAGCTCTAAACAGCTTCTCTTTGCACCTGTAAGACATCTTCGTTCACTATGAAAAAAGTTTAGATAGTGTTACACATCCTTGGAATGATTCCTTTTTTGTCTGGAACAAGATTTGAAGTAGGACAAATTGATCCACATTTTACACAACAATCCCATCTCTTTAAGCAGGCATTTGAGTAGCAGGATTTCTCTGTGGAAGTAAGCAGTTTTGATTTTAAGATACATTTTATTAAATGTCTTACCAGTCTGTACCAGCCTTGCAGTACATCATTAAGTTTCTGAAGACTGGAAGAAACCAGAGCTGTTGAGCTTTTTTTGTTATATGGTTATATCTCAATAACTCCTATGTTCTTTTGCTTTAAAATAATATGGTAGGGTTCCTTTGGATGGAAGTCTTCTGCAGTTAATATTTGCTTTTAAAGCAAATATAATAAATGCGTGACTCTCCCCTTACCGTAAATTTTTGATCAGCTAGGTGTTAAAGGTGTATGAAATTCACACATTGGGATCTATAAAGACCATGATAGTCAGTAAAGACCTGTAAGCTGGGTGGCAGATCCATGTTTGTTTGGGAGGTAATGTGTCATGAGAGAAAAATAACACATTTTTCATTCCTTGTACTGGATTCTGAAAAGGTTTATGTGAGGTAATGTGATAAAAATTCACCTGCACACCTGCAAAGGATCATAAAGAGACCATGATGGGTTGGGGGAACCCAAATAGTACTCTGCCAGGGCTATCAGTCCATCAAAGGCCTGTCTCCACAAGCCCAGAGGAGCACATGGGTACACAGGCAGGCAGTGGAATGCCAATAAGGATGTCAGAGAAACAAAGCGTCTACCTGACGCATCTGAGGGCTATCCCAGGAGACCCTCAGCACTATGAGCCAAGGGGACACTAAGCACCAGTAGTCAATCAAAAGCTCTCTGGACCACATCACAGATCAAGGGAGTACTACCTAGGGGTACAGTACATATGAAATGTGTGATAAGAAGGGCTCTTTGGGATTGTGGAAGCATTATTATAGGATGTTTAGGGGAATAACCAAGGACAGAGAAAGGGAGAGATCAATGTGGTTTGGGGAGGAACAAGCAGGAAAATAGGAGGATAATGGGATAAATAACTGTTGCCTGGCTGTGCCCTTGCCCCTCATCATTGCAGTTGGTCCTGTCTTCTCATTGAACTCTACTTCTATTTTCCTGTGTGAGGGGCTGTGTATTCTCTGTATATGTGTGAGTACATGGGGTGTAAGTTTCAGAAACAGCAGACATGGGTCATAGCAGTCCATGTGTTTAGGGTTCCAGCATCTGGAACAAGTGAGGTTTCGTATATCAGTGAGTGATTGCTAGTGAAACCAGAACAACTGGTGAGCAGGATGTATGCCCTGGGAGCCATATGTATCTCTGAAGGTAAGACATATGGAGAAGTTAGCTCCCAGAAGGAGCAGAGCAACTGCTGAAAAGACCATAGGGCCTGGATGTCAAATCAAAGTCCTATTTGAATGTGTGTGTGTGCTCACAAATACAGGAGGTAATTGGAGTGCAAGGGATCAAGGACGCGTGACTGCATAGCACTGGTCTAAGGATAGTTACTAGTGGGATCCATGGTGTACGTGTGTGTTTGTCTGTAGTGTGAGAGGTTTGAGTATCAGGAGCTGGAGTGGGGCTCCAGCCTTGGGGGTTGGTGTGTCGTGGTGCCAGCAACTGAAAAGAAGGGTCCAGGGCAGCTGCTAGATAGAACACACACTAATGCACAGCTGCTGAGTGATCCAGGTTGTACTTCTGCATACGAATTTCCCACTAAGAGACTTTCATTGTGATCAGCCAGAAGAATGAACAGGATAACTCGTGTTGGTGCTGTTTGTTTTCATACAAGCACTGAGTATTTGTTTTGATCAGTATGGTCAGCTGTATGTATATGTGTATTGTGTATGTGTACAAGTGTACAAAAGCATGCATGTACATGCCTTTTGGGAACACACACTCAGCCTCACCATTGACAAAGACCTGTAACAGCATCAAATTTATCAGATTCAGCAACACCTAGCAGTTTCCATTCTGCCTTCTGTCCCCTTAATTGAGCACAATTAAGCAGTGATTGTTTGCCCCTTGCAAGAATTGGTAGAATTCATAGTCTCCATCAAATGGAGGCATTATGGATAACAACTGAGAGCAGACTAAGGCTAAAATTTCTTCCAGCCTTCTTGTTGCAGACTTTCCTCTTTATGATATCCAAAATAAGGCATAGACTTTGTATGTATTCCAATATTAGTTTCTAACCAGACTTCTAAAGATATCTTTTGAAATTGCTATTAGCAGAAAAGCTGACTTAAGAGAAAAATGTATTTTAGAATATGCGTCATTATGCCAACTAAATACAATCAACATAAGAAATGTTTATAATTTTATAGAAACTCTGTTAATACATTCTCTCAGCAGTACTGCTCATTCTCACGTATTCTGTAAACAAGCAGTTAATTTTTTTTACTTTTTAGAGTTATTGTTCAAATAAATCAAGAAGAAGCAAAACTGAATACACTTAAATGTGAACCTGAGCCTTACACATCGCATGAGTGTATGTGAAAGTGTGTCCAGTTTATGCTTTTTGTCTCTTTCCCCTCTTTTCAGCACATTTCTCTAAATCCAGCAGCAACAATATAGTGAAATTTATTTATTCTAGAGTTAATTATGTAGCTTAGATGCCAGTCTGTGTTTTATAGGTTTTCTAATTATTTTTTAATTGCTTTCATGTGTTTTGGCTAGGGATCTGCTGTTCAGAGAGTCTGGCTGTTTTAGTGTTAAGGTAGATCTGGTCAATGTTTCTGGTGGTGCAAACATTTTATCCATATAACAGAATCTGCTTAAAGGGCACTCAGATACAGTGAAAAATCGATTACTGTACATCTGAGTTTAAGAAGAGCTACAATGTCTTCATTTATTCTAAAGAAGAAAGAGAGAAGGCCCATTTCTACCATCTCAGAATAACTCTCATTGACACATTTTCTTCCACATGAAGGTGCTCACCTTGTCCTTTAGTTTAAATGACATCAGGTGAGGCTGAGGAAATCTTCAATACATGAAAGCTTACTGTCAACATTTACTAAAAGGAGGGCTTACTTTCAATGTGCAATATATTTTGAGCCATACCTCTTTAAAGGATCAAAGGTAGCTTTACTGCAGTGTATTTTTAATATACTTTAGAAGAAGTGACTACAAACACGTACACACACATAAGTTACTTTTATTTCAGTGGAAAAATATACTTATATTCATATGCTTGTTTATATGTTCATGTGTATGTACTTACAGCTGTATGAAAAAGTAAATTCATATAAACACATTTTTTTAACATGAGTTTACTTACAAGCATTTTCTATTTCACTGTGCATGTGTGCACATCTGTACACACATGTATACATAATGTACTTTGTGTATTTGATCTGCAGATGATGATAAAACAACATTTCATATACTGGCTTAAGTGCTAAAAAAAAGAAATGCTTTACAATTGCATTCCAAGCTGCTGCTGGATAAAACTTTCTACATCACATATTTCAATCTGTTGTATGCAGGTGCCTGAATACACATCTCAAATACACCATATCACTATCACAACACTACTGCCTTTTGAAACTGTGATTCCTTCTTCAGAACATATTCCTGACTGAAATATTAATTGTTATGTATTGCTATCAGATGCATTCCAGAAAGCTGAGGAGTAACTACAGAAGCCCAGAATCCAAAGCTACCTGTGCAGATTTCTTCAAACATAACCCATTGACCAGCTAGAAAAAAAATATGTGGTTGTGATCAAGGTTAAATTTTGTTGTCTGTTGGTTGTTTTAAACAAAACAATAAATGCTTAGAAAATTGAGCATACTAATAGTTTGCATATTTGCTTGTGATCTACAGAATTTGGAATCAGCTACAGAAAATAAGTCATCAGTAGTTCTGATTATCAGTATTACAACCAATCTAAATTTACAACAGGTAATTTTCTACTTTGAGGTCATATTTAGTCTGAAAAGACTGTTCAATCTCTTCCAGAACAACTGCAGTAGAAATCCAATTGTTCTTCCAACTGCCTGTTGTCATAAAATTCCAGCTACCTAAGCTAAATAAATGCAGCTGAGAGTTGTTAGACGTGTTTACCCAGAGCTTTCCAAAGATCAAAGGGGGGGGAAAAAGCCTCCACATCTGTATATTGAATCAAACTTTTTACGTTACTTGAAAATAAAATTTTTAAAAAACATTATCCCTTCCTCATGAAGTTTTCTCCAGAGACTCCTACTTTTGAACTGTGCATGTACAATTTAAAGCACTTAGCCTTAGGAGGGGCCACCTCCCGCTATAGATGAAGAGCTCAACACTAGGTCTTATGTTAAATAGAAGCATGTACCTCCTCTACCTTCAGGTCCTGTTTTTTGTCCTGTCAACAGGCATTGGAATCTTTAGTCTCCATTAAGTGCCCTTTTCTTAAAATGTTACCACCTGTAGGCTACAGTTACATTATTTCTTTGAAAATTCTGAAAACACGAGGGTAGTTTTGTTCAATTTAGCTTTACTGGGGGTGTGTGGTGTTACAGCCAAGAAAGAAAGTGTTATTTTTCCCCCCTTGAGATGCTATTATGGCCACAGGCATCTTGATGTCTGTTTTTAAAAGATGCACTTCACAAGAGCACAAAATGCCCCTGCCAGAATAACATGTTTTATGCTTAGTGTGCCATGAGGAAACCGGTGACCTTAAGGGAGTATTCTGTTTGTGCATACGAATTGTGCATTCCCTCTGAGCTTTACAGGAGAAAGTAATGTGTCTCAAAGTCCTACCCTGGGAACAACTTATCTCTCCTCAGTGTTCATTGCAGAGATGGAGAGGGTTCAGGTTCCTCAACTACAGAATCTTTTAGACATGAAGCAGTGGATACAGACAAAAAATTGCAGTGCCTCTTGTATTTAGGATATATTATCATAAAATATTTGGTGCCTGAGCAATTGACGTACGCTTGGCATTTGTTAACACCTTAAAAACAAGGACTATAACCAATATAGGCTGTGAGCTTGTGATGCATTGATTTAAAAAACTAAGTTTAACCTGATATCATTTACCATAAGTTTTTAGCAAATGAAAGTTGGGGGAAAAAATCAGAGTGCAAAATCAACTCCTTATTTCAAAAAATTCTGTTACTATATTTTTAAGATGCAAAAAGTATTTTCTGAATTTGTGTCATATTCTATACTAGTTTAATAGTGTAACGTTTGTTTTTCTTTAAAAATAGAATTTATTTCTTAAGTACAGGTATTTCTTCATCACAGGGGGAATCTTTGTTCACTTGTAATGTTTACATGTATCAGTGAAAGTCATCATACAAGAATGAGTACCACAAATGTAAGCAAAGTTGAATACCAGAATTCAAAAAATTTTACAGATCTTAATCTGATTCTGCCCTTTTGACAGTTTTTTGACAATTCCTTTTGTATACATATTCTCTAGAACGATGTTATTATGGTTTCTAATATGTAAATAGCACTAAAAATCCAATAGATAGTCCTTTTTTCATACACAAAAAAAAGTGTGAAGTTCATTATACCTGATTTTGGCAAAGCAAATTGTCTTTTGGGTCAATCCAAAAAGCACTCATTGAATGAAATTTGACTGGACTAATCTGTGGAATGGGCAAGCCATCTAACACGTATAGTGGAAGGGATATACTTCTATAAACTGGTGCCAGAGTTTATTTCTCCTTGCAGTCTCTCTGTGTCTCAAAGTACTCTGGCCTATATGGAACATGATGGAACAGATGACCCTTATTTACCCTTACTGTCTTCCCTGGCATTCAGCAGCATTCTTGCTAATATTCTCAATCCATATGCAAAAAAAAGTTGCTATGTTTCTGACAGAAAATCCAGTTTAAGGATCAGAAAGGATTTTCTCCTTTGTTGCAATCACAGTGATGTCCAAAATTAAGTATTTTACCTTTCCGAAAGAGTTCAACTGTCTAAAAAAGTTGTACCAAATAACAGTAACTTAATGTGAGGAAATGCTTTGTAAATGTTTTGCTCAAGACAGAAAAAAGATGGAAGGAGCAGTTTCTTAGTACAAATATGAATTGTAGCATGGCTAGAGAAAGATCTGAGCTCTTCTGACAGTCCTCTGAGGTGACAAGGCATTAAATTTAAAGCCATTAGGTAATACAATTCATTCAAGAGTATTCTGGTTTAGACACAACACTAAACTAGCTATGTAACTTTTAAGTTTTAGCAGATTTTCTAGAAATATCAGAAGAGGAGTTTAGGTAGGTATGTAGTCAGCCATGTCCTTTAAGCCCCCAAGTAAGGCTGAAGACCCTACTAGTTAGGTGCATTAAGGTATTCCTTGTACCTTACAGAACTCTTGCTAGGATCTTGCAAAAAATGTTCTGGCTCAGTGCTACTGAGTCTAAGTATTATGGTTTAGGAAGAAAGAATATACCTTTTTTGCTTTTTTTTTCCCTAAATCCTGTGCAGAAAACAGAAAAATTAAAGAAGCAATGAATATAGAGTTGTTGGAGTACTATGAACCATTTTGTGAGCTTAGGAAAACAATATAACCCTGAGAAGTCCTTTCATGTTCCCTCATAACCTGTGGCTTGAGAGGAGCAGAAAATTGGTTGAAGAGAACCAACCTCATGTTAGGTGACTCCTGACATTTGATCTTTACATTCTCCATTGAACCTGGTAAAGTAGATGGGCTCTGAGAAGCAAAGCCGTCATCCACTGCTTCAATTAAAATCAACAAATTTGCCAAGTTATGCTTTGAAACCTGTCCATTTAATGTATATAATTCACTTCAGTGTAAAGTTCTAAATCATATTTGCTTTTGGCAACTAACTTTTTCCTTTGAATCTCATTTCCAGTTACCTTAACTTTATATTACATTTTATTACTGTTACTCTGTTTGGTTTTTGTTTATGTTATAATTATATTGACTGAAAAATTTCAATTTGACCATTTCAGGCACAGAACAGGTCTTTAGTGTTTAATTAATAGGACATTGTGCCTTTGCATCTAGTATATTTTAAAATTCAATTAAATTATCGGAAAGGAGAGTCAGACAGGAGATATACCCCTGAGTTGTTCTGCAAGCTTTTGTGGTTTTCCTATAATTTCTATTACATTTTCATACTTTGAGGGGGGAAGAGAGTAGAGTTCAGTCTCTTATTCTCCTGGTAAATGTTCATGCAACAAAAGGAACACCATATGATCCCTTGTGTGAGAGAAATTGTGGAACACTGTATGCCAAAACCTGTTAGTAGCACAAAGTGAAAAGGTAGGAAAAAACCCCAAACAACACAATATTCAGGTATAATAATCCTATGTGTTACTTTTAACAACAATGGACAAAAATTCTTTTTCTTATAAAATGTGACTCCTGAACTGTGTCTGTCTTTAAAAAAAAAAAAAATCTCCTTCTTCAAAAACATTTGACTACTTATAAATTATGCCTTTTATATATCTGAAGTTTGATCCAGAAGCAATTGCTATAGATACTGGACAATATCACATAATATATGGGTAACATATGGCTTCTCTCAATGATTAAAAATGGGTAAAAATCCACATTTTTAATTTTGATTCCTCATATTATAATATGACGAATATTTTTTGTCTCTTTCTATCTTGCAGGTGATTTTTTTGCCTCTACAAAGATGTATAGTCAAAGACATCAAGAATGTTTAAGAAAATACTCCTTTTGAAATAATTCCTTTATACTGGGATCTGATGATTCACAGGATCTTGATCACCTCAGTATGTTGAGGATTGCTTCAAAACCTGACTCAGTACAGTTGAACAATTGCTTCATTATTCCCTTGTCCATATAACCAGGAACCGTGTCCCCCACAGTCACCATAATAAACAGCTCATATTCAGCCCATTACTTACCATTTTTCCTATCTTCTTCATTGGTTTCCAAAGTATTATCCTCCAATTCTACGTATCTATATTTTTTGTTAGTGCCAGGTGTATGACTGTACATGTGTCTGCCATAAAATATACGCTGTTTGAACAAGATCAATTCCACAAGTAACTTATATCACTTGGTATAACTAATGTGTCCTCATCATTACTTAGTACTTCAGCAATATTTATATGATCTTCAAGCTTTGCCAGCAAAAATTGAATATTTTGCCAGATTAGCAATAAAAATGCCAAATGGCTGTCAGTAAAAAAAAAAAACCCTCTCCCAGAACACAGTTTCCTGAGAAATTTGGTGGTGAATATTTATTGAGAATTATTATTTTACCAATTTCAGCAGCATAATATTTTAAAATAAAGACCAAGGCTATTTGAAATACAGTTATGATTTTCAAATCTGTTAAAGGTGTACAGCATTTAGTTGTTCTCTACCTCAAAACAAACAAATAAACAAACTCTTAATAGCTAAATAAAATAGAAATTCCTGAATGATCATGTTTTCAATTGTTCTTCTGGTCACTCTCTTCTCTTTCAATAAGCCCTGAATCTCAACTGTCTATAAATTGGGATTAGTCTCCTTTTTACTTCATCCTAAACTGTATCAAAAGAAGTGGGACCAGCAGATTGAGAGAGGTGATTGTGCCTCTCCACTCTGCCCTGGTGAGACCTCACCTGGAGTACTGCATCCAGGTCTGGAGCCCCCAGCACAAGAAGGGCATGGACCTATTGGAGTGTGTCCAGAGGAGAGCCACAAAAATGATTAGAGGACTGGAGCACCTCTCCTTTGAAGACAGGCTGAGAGAGTTGGGGCTGTTCAGCCTGGAGAAGAGAATGCTCAGGGGGGACCTTATAGCGACCTTGCAATACCCGAAAGGGGCTTATAAGGAAGCAGAAGAAGATCTGTTCTCCAGGGTCTGTAGTGACAGGACAAGGTGTAATGGTTTTAAGCTAGAAAAGGGTGGATTTAGGTTAGACATTAGGAAGAAGTTCTTTAATATGAGGGTGGTTGATCACTGGAACACGTTGCCCACAGAATGTGGTGGGAAGCCCCATCCCTGGAGTCATTCAAGGTCAAGCTTGACTGGGCTCTGAGCAACCTGACCTAGTTAGAGATGTTCCTGTTTATTGTAGGGAGGTTGGACTAGATGACCTTTAGAGGTCCCTTCCAATCTAATACATTCTATGATTCTATGATACAGGTTCTTAAGTCACAAAGATGACAATGAGTATTTGCTTAAAAATATGACATTTGGGATAGAGATTAGTCTTAGTCTCACATGTGCCTCTCAGTGGTGAAATGACATTGCTGTTGATGTGTGAACCAGGGTAAGGGATCACATGAATTCATGGCGAATTTTGTAATTGATGGTAAAACTATCTGTTTTGTATTCTTAGTGGTTCTGTGCATGTATGTGTAGCTCAGAGAAGTCTCACAGGGAATTCCAACATAGGGAATAAAACAGACCCTGGAGATGTCCTTCTCTTTTTGTAAAATAAGAAGATGCATATGGAAGAAAGCAAGACTTGAAAGAATCTTATATATGGCACAAGGCAACCCCTTCTGCCCCACAATTTTTAAATGTATATATGTACATATAAAAAATATAATGTACATATAAAATTTGTATCAAATAGAAAATTTGACTGCTGTCTATCAAGCAATAAAATATTTTGGTTTTTCTTATTTTTTTTCAAGTATTCTTTAAAAATTTTTCACTGTCTCCTCTGCCCCCGCCCCTAGAATTAAGTGAAATATACAACAAAAAGAGAAGCACCCAGAGTTAGGAAATGTTGAAGTTAAGGTTACACATGCAGCATGAACTCTTCTTCCCTGTGTGTGTATGTTTTGATAAGGTCTTTTATTATTTGATCTAATAAGTTCCCCATTTAATTTCAGGCTAAACCCAAACTGTACAAATTCAGAGCAGTGTGAGTTTGGTCTTCACTGGACAGATGGGGCAAACAATAAAGCAGGTTTTGAGCAACCTGAGCAGGCTGGGATTCTCTGGAAAAGAGCTGTCTTGTGACAGAGGCTATGAATTAAGACCAAGCAGTCTGGGTTCTGTACCTGATTCTCCTTTACTTGAAATGTTACTGCAGCTCTCAGTGCCTCTCTCTGTTCTGCCATGGTAAATATTCATTCAAGTATTTCCTGATCTCACAAAATTGTTCTGAGAATAAAATAATTACTTCTTATGAAGTATTGCAATGACATAGATAGAAGTCTATGAAGAAAAATAAAAGCTTATTTGCTTCAGGGTTTAGAGGATATGTCATAAAAACAATGTGGAACCACATGTTGAACATAAGGATAAAAAGAAATATCCAGGTGTTGCCTAGAACTTTCTGTCCCATATTAACCAGAGGCCTGGGGGAGGAGAATGGGGGAAAAAAGTTAACCTGTTCTTTTCCTACAAGAATTCTGATAGCATAATATTAGCTGATAGCTCTGTGCACGCTATGTGCACAGAGCACAAGGCAAAGGTTATGTTTAAGATATTATTAACAGCTCTTCAGTTGCAGTTGCTATGAAATGTATTCAAAACTGAATTAAAATTATTCTTCATCCTTATTCCACTTGAATAGACCTCTTTTGAATACAAGGGCTTTTCTGGTGCATAGAGATGTCAAATTGAATTGCCAGCAATAATTGATCTGTTTCCATATAATTTTTATATAAGCATAAATATATTTTAAGATAGTTTTCCATTTATCATGAACTTTCTTCATTAGTGAGTAAACATTTTCAAACACCACGAATCTTTACAAAGGCATTAAGGCTTTGTGATGTTTTAAGCTATTTTCTCCCTTTTTGATAGTAGCTGAAGCAAAGAAAATGGCTTACAGATTCAGCTGTGTATGTAGTTTGAAAGTAACAACTGAAAAATGATGTTCATAATCTGAATTGCAATGAAACCAATTATCTGTACCATGGTGTTTCACTTGGGAATACTCTGAAAGGTTTAGTATTTCTTAGGAGAAATTAAAAACAGCTGTAAAAGTACCATAAAACAAAAATAGCAGCTGCAAAAGAGATTAACATTCCTAAATTTCATTTGAACCTGATATGTTATTTTTCCAACAACATACATATATACTGATTCTTAAAATCTATTCTTTATGAAACTATATCCTTTTAAGAAAAAGGTGGAATTTGTTTGTTTGTTTGTTTTAATTCACACTTCTTAATAATTCCCAGGAATTTCATGAACATTCTTCCCTTCTGCCCAGGAATTTTATATTACATTTTCTTTTGTAGCTATTATCAAAGAAAATCTACAATTGTTGAATATTGAAGAATTATTGAAATATTACTGATTAAGAATTAAAAATATGCCTAAAAATTTATAGCAGTCCTTGCACTTTTTTACCTACAGCCGTCAAATAGCTTTCGAACTGAGCCCGATTCACCCTGTGCCTGTTTTAAAATTTTATATAGCATCTGTTTTCCAATTAAGTGGCCAGTCATAGATGAAACCTTTCCTAATCTTTTTCATACATATAATAAAAGCAAATGTAATTTATAAAACAGAACTGGAGGTGCTGACAGTATAAAACAGTTTATTTTGCAGTCTTGGTCAAAACATATGGCAGCAACTTTTCTAGACTTCTGCCAGATGGCGGGCCTTAATCGATTTTGCCTGTTGTGCTGTATGTCAATTCCCTGTGAAAAGTGTTTCTTCAAACTCAATTAAAAACATAATGACTTCTCACTAAGAAACTAATGCTAAAACTGTAATTTAGATAGGTCTGTTTGTTAAGTTCGAAAAGTTTTTGAAAACCCCAAGATATTTGCACAACAGTTAACATTGATTCTAATGGCCTTGAAAGCTGTGATTGTTATTCATCAACATGCATATAATTTCAGGTGAATCTGAATAAACTTACCTTTATGATAGTATTCTTTATCTTACATTTCTGTTTTTCTTGTGGCTTTTTAAACTAATGATGGTGTTTCATTTTGCAAATTAGAGTAATTTTGAGCACCATGGACCCCAAAGTAAAATTTCAAATGGTCATCACTGAACTCATTACTCCAAACTCTAAACACATTAAACTAGAAAAAGAATATAGCATTTATCTCTGCATCTCAATAAAGATATTTTATGATACAATAACTATTCTAAACTTTAACTACCCAACACGTTTCTGTGTGTTTCCTACATCTCCCATATTAAAATATTGTATTTTATGTGACCATATTATGTTACATTTAATAAATGTTGCACAAAGGCCAGTCTCCAAAGTTATTTTAACAGGCTATTTTTGTTTTGATAAGTATGAAATTTCCTCTTTTCCCAATAAATAATGAGGCATTAATTTTTAATAAAGGTACTTCCTAGTGGACGAACATACTGGACACAAAATAATTAAATTCTACCAAAATTCTAACAGTTATATTTCTATGTATTTTAATGAATATGTTAATGATGTGGATGCATTAATAAATATAATTTTTACAAGGTTGTGAGTTAATGGGAAATATAGTAAATCTTTATGCATTTTTAGATTACTTTTACTGCCATTTTTCCTTTGTTATACATATTATTTGTGATACAGGCTGAGATTTTGATCTAAAATAAGATGTGTGCATAACAGAAATCAAATGAAAGAAAGTACTCCCCAGAGAAATATGTAATCCTTTTGTAGAACCTATCTTTAATGTACACCAACTCTTAACATATTCACAACTTATAATGTATGAAATGGGTGTATGTTGAAACAAAATACCAACGAAATCTATTCTCTTTACCGTGTTTCTTTTATGACTACTTACTTACGAAATAGAGCAGGGGTATGGTAATATGTACGCAGATTAAATAGGTTGTGTTTTCCTGAGAAATAATCCCCCACAAGCACAAGGTAGAAACACTGTGTTTTTCCAATATATTCCAGCAAGGGCACATGACAGCCTTACCTGGTGACTGATATCTTTTATCGTACAGCTGTGACATATTTTATGTATCACAAAGAATGATCAAACATTTCTCTGGAGCTTTTCTGTCATAGAATGTGGCCCAATGCCCCATGTATGCTTTTACATAAAGCTGTAATACACCTATACTGTAAATTAGGTATCTGTGACCAACTAGTGAATATTTTGTAGTCAGAATGTACTTAGTGTAAAATTTTTATTTTGTATTATTTTTAATAATTGGTTTTATTTAGTAGATGATAATGATTGTGTGATGTGTAATGATAAGATTCATAGTGCACATACTTGGTAAGAAAAATACCACTGCAGGTAATTAAATAGTTTTAAATGGACCATATGCTTATATTAAAAAAAAAAAAAAAGGAGTACAGCTTAGTAAAATTTGGATGTCTGGGGCTTTTAGAATATAGTACTTAGTAACATTTTAAAGATTCTAATTTATAAAATTATGTTTATATATTTGACTCAAAATACCTTAGTAATTAAAGTGTCCTTACTTCTTCATTATCTTAACTATGTTTAAAGTAAAATTCAAACACATTTAACATCTCTTGCAAGATGTTGTCGAGAGAGGAAAGTGCTCTTTGCTAGTCGCTGAGTTGATTCCCCACTCATACACTTCTAGTGTCATTTGAGAAATTTAAGATATTCAATACCATGGACTGTAAAAGTGACAGTATCTCTGTCCGTGAAGGGGAAGTGGAAAGCTGAGAGTGTGTACAATAAGGCATCTTAGAGCAGCTAATTCAAATCCTGGATGGAAGGCAAATCGTAACATCACGTGGTTCTTGCCAAAGGGGAGAAGTCTGTTGTTCAGATAACAGTTTTAAAGTAAACATAACATGGATCTAATCATGACTGGAAGGGGACTGTCGTGATCTGCCCCCTAGATGTCCAGGGTATGCCCACCAAGGGATGTGGTCCACCCACTGGGGTCCCAGACCACTCCCCCAAATGGAATCTGAGGCGTGGCACCTCTCTCCAACGTCCCAATCGGTTACAGGAACCAGAAAACACCCCCTCAAGAAAATATATATATTTATTTATCCAAGGCAGCTATTCTATGAAGCACCCTTATATACATGCATATATCCGGTATC
>JAVSBS010011271.1:27030-44902 GCA_033124195.1 Coracias cyanogaster
GGTGGAAAAGATCAAAGGTTTTTTAGCCCAGTATCCTAGCTTAGGCCAACAGTAGATACTTGAGGAAGAATATAAAGAAAAGAGAAAGCATAGATTGATAATTTTTCTAATGGTCTCCCAGCCTTGAGTAATGGGTGGCTCTGGGACCGACTGAGCCTTTTGTGACTTCTTTATTTGCAGTTTTCACTATATGTCTATATAGTTAATTTTTTTCTTTCTTCCTTTTTTTTTTAACCATGTTCATTGTAAACATAAAATAATTAATTGCTCAAGCACAACATTGAAGAGGCCTTTAAACTATAAAATTGTCATGCATTTTTAGAGAGTCCTGTATCCAGCCTAGTTTCCAGTTTTTATTCCAGACAGACATGGATATTCCACAGTTTTCATGTCACAGCCATCATTCCTATGCCGATATCTCACGTATCCTAGGGCTTCTCAGACAGTACTAGATATGTGTGTTATGCACTTGAATTAAGTTTCTAGTACCTATAACACGTTACCTACAGCACAACACAGTATATTTCACATTAGCTAGTGTTTAAGCTCCCATTAAAATCAATAGAGCTCTAGGAAATACTGTCAAAGGTGCTGAAAGCATAGTTCAGCTAATTGTCTCAATTCTACCTACTGTAAATAGGCTCTAATTGTTAGAGGGTAGGGTACGTGGCCATGCCATGCTGGAAAGGTACTTCAGAAACACCTACAGGAAAATGGGTTTGAATTTCAATGTTACCTTTGGCAAATTAGGAAGATGTTATTCATCTTCAGCCTTCTGAAAATCTGCCATCTAATCAGGTATGTTCACTCAACAAGAAACGGGGAAGAGAGTCTTCACAGTCCATCCACTAAAGGTGGAATAAATCACCCTTGAGACGTCTACATCTCACCCATTGGAGATAGCATTAAAGTAAGTAACTGGATGCTTGATTCTTAGCTGATGAAATTGAGCTGATGGAATGTCGGCTTCTGATGACTGAGAAAAGGCCTGTGCAAAGTAATAAAAGACTTCCTCAGAAAATGAAGAATAGTATTTAAGATGAAAAAGGAATAATAAAAACAAGTGAAGAAAGGTAAAAGAGAGGGGAACTAAAAGAATTAGGTATCAAGGAAAATGGAACAAAATAGGGCGTGAAATGGGTTATAAAATGTAGCAGAAGAGATGTTAAACTGAAGAAAAACACTCTATTGAGGTTTTAATGGGAAAGAATCATAGAAAGTTAATCTAAAAACCCAGAGGTGTTTGGAAAATCTTAAACTATAAATCAAAGTATGAAGAGAGTGCTTAAGATGGGAAATAAGACAAGGTATAAAGGGAGATTTGTTTTCGTTTCGTGTTCGCCTTGAAATTTTGCACTATTTTTTTTTCAATCAGATTTAATACACAGACTTTGACTTTGAGCTTAAAAAAGGCATGAAAAATACAAGATTTGTCTTTTTTTGCTTGCTGTGATAGAAAATGGTACATATATAAGCAGGTGAAAGAAAAAATAAATAATTAATAATGAGAATGCTTAAGCAGGCCAAAAAATAAGACAATGCTCCAACAATTCAGTATATCTTTTGAACTTGTGCCATTGGTTCTAATGGTAATACAATGGTTTTAAAGAAGTTGCCAAAGTTCCTATGATGTGCTGCATTCAATAGGCATATAAAGTTAACAAAAAAGTGGTAAATTTAAATGCTTTTGTTGATTTAAGCCAGACCTTTAACTTCACTGCTTTGCATTTAATAAAATACATTATCAAAAATAAACATGACTTGTCCTTATAGAAAAATATTTTATCTACAGAAAGGCAAATCAAAGAGCAGGTAGTGTATCTAGAAGAACTTGTTTCAGCTATCATTTCATACCATTGAAAGAAATATTCTCACTGTTGGTTAGAGACTATCACAAAGAGCAAAACTCGAAGATAAGTGAATAACTCCTTCTAGAATTCATAATTACTTATCCAGCAAAGAATTTCATTACAGTGAATCTCAGGTGGGATGAAGCCCTGTGACAGGGAAAAAATGAACACATTTTAAATCTGATTATATGCGAATATTTGAAAATTATATATAGCTTCAGAAATATATCCTTATTAGAAATTCTGTGCAGCAGCTTCAATTTTTATCCAATTGATGAATGTAAGAAAGCAAATTAATCCTCACTAAACAAAACCTCCTTTTACTATATTTCAAATATACTATAGAAATGCACCTGAAATTCTGTGAGGTGGGTCCCATGAAAGAGAAAACTATCAAGCTGCACTGATTTCAGGGAAATTGTGACAAATTATTTCTCCTGCCAAGACATCTGTAATGTAATCAGCACAGAAGATCTAAGGGTTTGTTTTTTGAACAGTAATGGAGTTTAACAACACATTATAAAACAAAATTTTACTGAGATAGTAGGAAAGGTGAGCAACATGAGCCTATAAGGCAATTCTGCCAATCCCAGATAGCAAACATAGCATCAAAAGCAATGTCTTGGCTCTAATGGACTGCCAGGGACACTCAGCCAATCATGCAAATACCTTTTGAATGGAAGTAAGAGTCTTAAGCAAGGGTCTTAAGGAGTAGTGTATATTTTTAAATTATAATACACAAATCAGTTTGTATTCAAGATGAGCTGCAAACTAACAAATTTTTACTCCAAGATATATCAAAATGCAGAATAACAATTAAAGCCATACAATTATTTTTAATGTATAGCTCCCAGGTGGCCAAAACCCAAATTTTTCAAGTATCTCATACCCTGAAGATACAGACACTTACCTAATGGGATTTTTAAAAAACACCCGGGTGTCTAACTCTTTTTGAATTAATTGCGGGTGAAGGACAGGAATTAAATGCTGAAACAACTGTGATGATAGAATTACTTTCAGGCTCTCTTACATAATTGTCCTATCCTGGACAACAGGTAACTACCTAGCACTTGAAAGAATGAAAGTTTTAGTCCATTTTATCGTGTTAGTAAATGTAATATTGCTTAGCTACCACAGTGGTCAGTACCTCAGAAAATCCTGCTTCAGGGAGCTTCATCATTTTTTTCTTTTGAAGCAACAAACATGAAGAGCAGCACAAAACTTGTTATATCATCTCATTTTAGCAATTTGTTTTCACTACATTCCAAGTTTTATTTCATATTCTCCATGACTTGTAGTATGTAGTGCTAATACAGTTTTACCTCCATGCCACTGATTTGTATTTAGTGGGTTATCCTCTCCTAGTATCTCTCCGAAGCACCTGGCTCCGGAGAGAACAAGTATTGTATTTTACAGGTGGAGAGAACAAGTATTGTATTTTGCAGGTGGAGGTGTCTGCCCCCATTAGTAAAGTACAGGAGAGTGTTTGAACTACAGATTGTAGAGCACAGTAAAACCCCTATCTCATTCTCATCAGTGAGCATGATGTGAGCAAATGCAGGATGAGTATATTATCAAGGCATCTTGGAGAGAAGCCTGCAAACACTGTGTTAGGCTTTGAAAATGATAAAGAAACGGCTTTCTTGAACTAGGGGGTTCCCTCCATATGTGGCTTTCCTTTGCCAAGATTCCTCTACTGTGAGAGCAGAGACAACCCTTCAGAACAGATGGCCAAGGAAGGTTGCTCAGCAGGTGAAGTTTCTTCACTGCTCAGTAATGTGTTCCTACTTGCATTATGAGTGCCAGTCAGTCACTTTGCAATAAAGGTAAAATAAAGCATTTGAAAACTAAAAAGACTGACTTGACGGATTTGGGTTTGTAATTTTAAGGAGAATATGATGATCCATTTTAATGTTAATATACATATTTTACACCGACCATATAGCTATCTTTGTCTGTTATAAAATTTCTAGTCAAAATACATGTAAACACCCCCTGCCTCCCAAAAAACAACCCCGAAGAAAATACTTTCTACCTGTACATGTAGTATTCAGCTATTTTTTGGATTATTGCAATGTTATCTCTTTGTATGAGAAAAGGTAGCAACTTCAATATATACAGCAGCATTCAAATCTAAGATGTCAGAATGTGAATTCTAGTTTCTTCATTACCATGCTTATAACTTTTTGGAACTCTGAATGCTGGGTTGACTTTTTCAAGGATAAGGTATTTTTCTCATCTTAAAAACTAAAATCTGGAAATAATTAAGAACAGGACAAATACTCTTTCTTTTTTTTTTTTTTTTTCCCTGTTGCTTGGGTTCATAGAGGTTTTTCCTAACCTTATAGACAGTGCAAGAGCGCTGTTCTGCAGCAAGCTTTCCTCTTGTCATGTCAATGAGAAGTTAGTTAAAGACAAAGATTCTTCAGGTCTCAAATCCTGTAAATTGTGAACAGGCAGTTTGCTCAGATGTTACATCCCATTGCCTCAACAGCTTCCCTCTCAACAATCAGCGAATTGCAAAAGAGAGCAACTCTATCTTTTGAAGCACCAATTGTCAGCTTTGCCAGATGTCATTTGATCATGCAACTCAAGGCCACAAACTTTAAACATATTATTAACAATTTTCAGTAGTCACAAGTCCTAGAGCACTGAGGTCTTGAGCTTTTATTTTCTCTTCCCTGCTTTTCCTCCTGACAAATGGAGCTCTCAGTGAAAAATCTCCACTCTCCCTGGAGGTCTCCACTGAGTCACGCCTTCTCTATCACATTCTCTTATGCAGACATTTTCTACAGATTTTGTGTTATGAAGCAGGAGTGTGAAAACCCCATCTCCCCCAAAACCCATAAACAATAACTTTCTTAAGTGGTAACAGCTTCACCTTTTTTGGTTGTCATGTGAGGAAACTTCTTTGCAACTTATTGATCCCTGCCTCCTGTCTCCAGCACAGGACAGCATAAGGCAATAGCTGGCAGATGAGCAGGAACAGATGGTGTGGATAAAAGAAAGTTTTTCTGTTTTAACAGTGGGAATTTTAGGGCATGCTTGCTCTCCTACCTCAAAAGTTCTCTTTCCCTGTGGAAGAAGGTGGATCAGGCTATTGATTAAATCAGTGAAATTAGTAAATACCATTGTTATATTACTCAGTAGGAATTGTATTCCATTATTTAGTCCAATATAGAAGAAAAATCCAGTCATAAGGCTCTAACATTCTGTCAAAAACTGGATGAAGAGGTCAAAGAAGTCCTGATGCAGTGGGAGTTACTATTAATATCCACTGCAGTAATCCCGTGTTCTTACAGATGCTTTCCTGGACGAAAGACATTTCTCACGTTAGGATATTTCTCTGGTAACTGTTCACTGGTCCTACTGGGTTTGTCCTTCATCTCCTGTTGCTCAGGCCAAATCTGTGCATATGACTGTGGGAAAACCTCAGAAAAATACTCATGAAAGTAGTATGTTTTTTCCTCTCCTATGGCCTTATGCCTGCATGGCCACTCAAATGTGGCCAAGAATGTGGCCAGACTTCCACAGAAGACAGCATACAGCAATCTCCTCTGAGGAGGTTTTCACTTGTGAAAATTATTGTTTATGGGTTTTGGGGGAGATGGGGTTTTCACATATAACTGGACTTCTCACTGTGGTCACTAAAGGCATTCATTCAATACCTTTCAAAGATGTCATATTCCATTTATACTTTTTGGTAAATTACATGGTCTTATGACTTTTCTTGTGAACTTCTGTCAGTCTGGGGGATATGTTTTGACAAAAAATGTAGCATTGCTGTCTAGCTTAAACCCACCCTCAAGATTTTATAGCTGTGGATGAATTGACCTCCTCAGGGTCATACTAATTCTGAAAACTATTCTATTTCAAGCAGAAAACTATGCCAGCTGCCAAGCCCATGTCCAGTGAGGTTTATCCCCAATTTATAAAAATTATTTTCCTGTTTCTATAAAAATTATTTTCCTGTTTCTACTTTAACTTGTCATACTGCATGGTGAACTGGTAAAGCAGATACATTGCAGAAAAAGTAGTTATCCACACTTTTTCCCTAAACCCTGCACCTTTCTTTCAAACAGCTTGCTTTTAATCAATGGGACTGAATTAAGTTTGAAGATTTTGTCTGTTGCAATCTCACAATGAATCTTTCTCTCCTCTCCCTCCCAAAAAACCCCAACCAATCAAACAAAACCAAAACAGTACTGTTCAACTGTAAACCATAAAAGCTCATGGTGACCAAGAAACAAACTATATTTTCCGGAAGGAAATCCTAACTCCAGGAGTCCAAATAAGGACATTAGAGCACTTTACAGTCAATATTACTTAAGAGATTATGAGATGACTGTAATAGTAGTAAGGCAATCACCATGAGCTTCTGTATGCAATAAAATTCTGCATAGTAAGTCTGACAAGTAATGTCCCTCAGCAGTTTGTTCTGGGACCAGCGCTGTTTAATATTATTGTCAATTACATAGACAGATTGAGTGCACCCTCAGCAGGTTTGCAGATGACATCAAAATCAGTGGTTGACACGTCTAAGGGATGTGATGCCATCTGGAAGGATTTGGGCAAGTTTGAGAAGTGGACCCCTGTGGACACCCAATACCAATACAGGCTTGGGGATGAAACGGTTAAGACCATCCCTGTTAAGAAGTACTTGTGGGTACTAGTGGCTGAAAAGTTCAACAATGTACACTCGCAGCCCAGAAGGCCAACTGTATCCTGGACTGTGTCAAAAGAAGCATGGCCAGCAGGTCAAGAGAGGTAATTTTGCCTCCCTACTCCTCTCAGGTGAGACCATATCTGGAGTACTGCAACCAGCTCTGGAGTCATCAGCACAAGAAAGACATGGACCTGTTTGAGTAGGTCCAGAAGAGGGCCGCAAAAATGATCAGAGGGATGGAACATCTCTCCTATGAAGAACGACTGAGAGTGTTGGATTTGTTCAGCCTGGAGAAGAGAAGGCTTATTGTGGCCTTTCAATACTTAAAGGGTACGTATAAGAGAGATAGGGACAATATTTTTAGCAGGACTTGTTGTGACAGGACAAGGGGTAATGGTTTTAAACTAAAAGAGGGTAGATTTAGGTTAGATATAAGGAAGAAATATTTTACAAGGAAGGCAGTGAAACAATGGAACAGGTTGTCCATAGAAGTGATAGACGCCCCATCTCTGGAAACTGTCAAGGTCAGGGTGAATGGGGCTCTGAGCAACCTGATCCAGTTGAGCATGTCCTTGCTCACTGCAGGGGTGTTGGACTATATGATCTTTAAAAGTCCCTTCCAACCCAAACCATTCTATGAAGTCTGATAGATTTACTGTACACACACTAATTCAGACTACCTCTTCGGATTTCAAAGAAACAGGGGACTGTTTTTATCGTCACCTTCAGTTTAACCATGGCATAACACTTCTATTCTTGTCCTCCATACTAAGGTAGCTGCTCAGCTCTTCATGGTTACCAGCTCTATATTAAATAGTATTCTTTTCAATATGTTTCATACTGTAAGTATTTGTGCCCAGATATAGTCAAATTTCAATTATTGGTCTGTCTCTACAGTAGCTAGAGAAGTTGGTGATTGCAGCACAGTAACAGTCAGTCATCCAGGTAAGAAAATCCTAAAAAACTTAGAAATAATTCTAACCATTTTTATACAAGAAAAGACAAAATACACTCTAAACCCAGATTACTGTTTTCTCAGAAATTTCAGGGCTTCATACCACACACAAGTCAGGAAGGGTTTTATCCTCCCACACACAGTGAAATTTGGATTGACGTTTCAGTGCTCATTAGCAAAGAAAACCAGAGAAACATGATAAACAATACTATCTGCTACACTGATAAAGTTGAATTTTTGCCTAGTGATGACAGTGTTTGGTATTTTATACTCACCAAATAAAAAAAATAAATTTCTCAAAGAGACTGAATATTTATTTCAAATTATAGGGCAAAAGTTATGTGTGGTTTTATTGGGAAGGTAGTACTTGTTTCCTTAGTTACATGCTGACAATGACAATCATTGGCAGCAGAAACTCTGCTAGTTTAAGACTTGATTCTGCAATGTTGAACACTTCTATCATCAAAGCAATGAAAACAAAATGACAGCAATTTACAAGAGAATTCAGCTGTTAGTGATTAATAAACGTTTCCAATAAAACAAAATTTATAATAAATATGGACTTCAGACTATTCAAAGTCATAGAATCGTAGAATGGTTTGGGTTGGAGGAGAACCTTTAAAAGTAATGTAGAACAAAACCCCTGCAGTAAGCAGGGACATCTTCAAACAGATCAGGTTGCCCAGAGATGGGGCATCTACCACCTTCCTCGGCAACCTGTGCCAGTGTTTTACCACCCTCACCGTAAAAAACGTCTTCCTTGTATCTAGTCTGAACTATGTCAACAGCTGTTATGTATAAAGGTCATATTTGCCACTTTTCTTTTCTTCACTTTCTGAAAAGGCTTGTCATGAGAGTTTGACTTCATATGTCCCTACTCATAAATGAAGAAACTAGTGTATGTGCAGGTATATTCCCCGCATCTAAGTGACAGAGCCTGTCAAGTGATTTCTCAGGCCTTTCCTTTCTCTGTTTTTCAAGTTTTTTCACACACTACCCTGTTTAACAGTCAAAAGTCATAAAATATTAGGAAAGAACATTATCCCACCCTTGTTGAATGAAACAGGCATTTCCCAAACCGTATTCTAGCCCTTGAATCTAGTGTTAGCTGGAGAATTTAATGCACTTCCAACACTTCATTTCAATGAGATTGATTTTCTGCTATTATACAAAAACTTTCAAGAATTGCTTCCAATCTCAGATCTTGAGCCTCCTTTTGCATCTCTACCAAGCTCCTGAGTGCATTCAACTCTGATTAATGTTTGCACATCATAGCTTGAACTGTCTCATATTTTAACCCCGGTTAAACAACACTATACGAAGAAAAGGATGTGCAACAACACCAGTGTTCTCACAAAACAGCAACAAAAAATGTGATCTTACTGAGCAGACACTTTCAGGGAACACTCTCAGCTATTGTTTAGACAAGTTTCTGATAAAATAGGCAAAAAGATGCAATAGTGTAAAGGCTGTCTATGTTCACCAAAAATCAGGTTTTCAGTTGGGCTATCAGGTTTCTGATCACCCCAAACACCCAGTCTTAACCTCACAATCTATCATATTGACTGAGTCCAGAACACATGAGTAAAATATTTAATCTGATTGAAAATACATTAATGTGGCATTAACATTTCCATAGTGACATATGAGTTACCCAAAATTCCTTCCTTGAATAAAGGATGAGTACAATTCTGCATAGCTGGTAGGTGCCTCTGCAGCAGTGACGTACTGGAAAGAAATATTCAGTATTTTCAGGATATGAGTTTCTGACTCTATTAATCTGTAATGGTGGTGACCAGCTATTTGGGTGCTTTGGTGCTGAGCTTTCATTCAAAATATATAAATAAGGGTTGTACCAGGCATTTATTAGGAAAAAAAGAGGAGCATAGTCAGCTTTCCTCTGGGAACATTATTGGGTTATGGATTATGCAGCACCAAGTGGAGTATTTCCCTAACTCTTCACATGCCCACATTCCTGGAGATTAGTATTTTGAACAGATTGTAGGGAAGACAGATGGCAGAGGATCTGGCTGATAGCATGATTTAACTTTTATAAAAGTTTGGGGGGTTTTGTACAATTTTATATGTGGAAAGCAATTAAATTAGACTATGCATCATAACAACACTTGCTAAAATGTGTTTGATCCTTGGAGTTTAAACCTGTGAAGTTTTGTACCATGCACACCATTTTGCTGTTCACTTATAGAATTCCACAGGAGCCTTGTAGACCATACAGGATATTTTATACACTTACAATTATAAAAAGTTCCCCACACATTCTAATGCATTGCTTTCTTTATGTCCAATATAGCGTAAATAAATACTCATAAATACTTTAATGCACTTAATGTAGCTATTTTTATCTGTTGTCCCTGCAGGAAATCCAAAGGAGCCTACAGAGGGATGATGGGATGTAAAAGGAAATATTTGATTATTTGAAATAATGTATTTCAAAATACATATAAGATTTTCTATTTAAAATAATAAAAAAATATTTTTAATTTGAGTTGGTTTGAGGCTTTTTTTCAATCTACTAATCACAGAAATACGTGGGCAGGAGTAACAGCTCCCTTCTTGACAGGCTGCACATGTAAAGTGGAGTAGGAAATTTGATGCTGACTATCTTCCATCTCTTTCACCTGCTGTTTTAGTTTCTCTTGGAAGAAATTTTCCTTTCATTTCATATTTGGTTTTCTGTATCCTTTTCTGTTTAATTCATTTGTGAATAATACGAGTCAGAAATCTGTTTATGCAGATAGCTTTGTAGATTCAACAAGACAAACAGTTTTTATTACCTGGATGGGTAATACCTAGGTATTTAACTGTAGATGCCTTGTGTATGCATACTAACGTGTAAACATGTATGATGACATGCATGTTACAATTCTTCAAATTTTAATGATAAACATGGCTTTTTCTCATAATATATGTTCGCACTTTAATTTTAAAATGTGAAATTGGACAAAATGTGATATTTTTCTTTAGCAGATCTATATGGACAAAATGTGACAATTTCAGAAGATCTGAAATGCTTTTTAATACTCTAGTCACCAAAGTTCCCAGTATAATTCCTATTCAAGATTTAAACTATTGTACAGTTACTATTTAGGTGTAAGTCTATAGACTAGAATTACATATAGTTAGTAATTCTTAGGCATGTACTGAAGTTGTGAATTCAGAATTAGGTTCTCACAAACATCTTTTGATTTAAATTTCCTAACTTCTCAATTTTACACTGTAGTTCCAGTTTGGTATAGATCCTTAAAATTCACTTTTTCTCAAATTCAGACACTTGATGTTAAAAACACTGGCTAGACCTTTAGCTAGACTGATCACTTTAAAAACATGCTAAGTTCCTGATAGCTGTACTCCTGCAACATATTCAGAGACTCTAATCGTGTTGCTGAACAAGGTGGTTCAGATCCTAACTTCCAGAAGATCCACAGATACTGTGAAGGATTAATGTACATGTTTCCCTGTGTCTACTATCAAGTCCTGTCCTATGCTCACAGCACACTTATTGTAGAATGGCAGTGTTTGAGCCAATGACTCCCTAATGCAAAATTCTTCTGTACTAGTGAGAACAAGAGCTGAATTCTCCCTACTTAGACAGGGTTCTCTTGCAGTTGACAGTATTCATGTTACTTCTCGCTAACACTCCTTCTGAATGTGAATCTTACATCCTATACACAGTGGCTGACTGAAACAGAAGAGATAAGCAGTGTAGCACAGTCTTGAACATAATTTAGTTTGGTGTTTACATATTTATCTGCAGAACTTAAAGATGCCCTTTGAAACCCCTCAGACTGAAAATAAGTTAGGACTCAGCTCTGCCACCTGCCAGCAAGCTAGACACTACATTACTGTGCAAGGCAAAGGCAGAACTTCCTTCTTGGCTTCATTTGAAGACAGAAACAGCAGTCTTGTTGTCTGCAAAGAAAAGAGAAAAATTGGTGCCAAAGTCCATGAAGTCTATCTATAAGTACAGCTTACACAAATATCTATCACAGAGAGACACCAAAGGCTGATAGAAAGAAAACTTCTTAGACATATCGTTTTCTTAAGTGATTGTTATAACCCAAACATCTCATTAATTGTCAACCTGCTCAGAGCACTGCTGTCATCAATTCCAGGCACTGAACCCTCCCTATGTACTCTGTAGTCAATCTGCCCACCTAGGAAGAATGGAAGGATGGAAGAAAGAAAGGAAGGAAGGAAGGAAGGATAGAGAAAGAAAGTGACAATTAGGTAGACTATGATTTAACAGGAAGGGTTAAAAGACCAGATAATATTCTTATGAGATTCAGCAGAAGGATCTGAATTCCTTCTGAAAACACACGGTTCTTTCAAACATGCTCTCCACTAGGTAACCTCCTGGTTTCACTAGGCATTTGCTTCCCTAAGGGCTGGGACCGAGTGGTAGAAAGAACCTCCATTCTCTATTTCCAAAGCTATTCAAAACATGCTTTTATTTCAAGCTCTTCCATACTATGGCACAGGTTGTTATTAAGAGATCATAATGAGGACCACCAATTCTGCTAGTTCTAATCTCACAATTCTTTTGTTAAAATTAAAAGAATTAATTGTAAGAATGGGTGATTAAAACAAGTTAGGTATTTTAACTTTGGCAACTATGTTGTAAACAGACTCAGAGAAAATAACTGAAAATTTATTAAGATCATTTCTTACATGCAGTTTGAATACACAAATCTCCGAAGAAATAATGAAAAAAACTCATGGAAGTAAAGAACTACAACAACTCTGGAGCCTTTAAATTACAACATCATCTCAGTCTAATACATTTAACCTTGCCAACTCCAGATGGATGTACTAGATCTTACTGGGAAGCTAGGAAATTCTTTTTCTCAAGATACTAAGTTTGTATACCAAAACCTTGAAGCTTTGAAACTTTAAATTGTTCATTGTTATGTAAAGAGAAAGTTGTAGCTGTTTCAAGAATTACTCTTACCTACCTAAAATTTAACGAAAGGAGAAATGACTCACTTGCAGAGAGGAGGAAACATTTCAGTGTCAAGTTATCATCTTAACAACATTGTTTATTTTGATCAGAGCTTTTGAACTGTAAGTCATTGCAGGAATGAATTAATGGGTGGGAAGCCAGGTGAGCTGTTTGAAAGTGCGTGAGAAAGTTACTTGAGAACCTTACATTTATTGCATCAAGACAAATGGAGACTGTCTAATATATCAGTGGTCGATTTGTAGAAGGATTTTTTCTTTTTTAAAGGCTCAGTCTATAATTTTTCTCTTACTGAAATGAGGCACCTTTTATTCTCATTACAAAAATACTTTTTGTTTGTTAAAAACTGAAAAGGAGAAGAATCTTCCAAACTGTGAGAATTAGTCATAGCTTTCTAAAGAGTGACATTTCTCAGCAGTAGGTCACAGAAGCATAGAATTTTGCTGGGTTTTCATTTGTGTGCTCATACCAAGAAAGCTGGATTCATCATTGCTCCCAGGAAAGCTGGATTCACCTTGCTAAACCTACCAGGGTTTCATGAACATCTTAAATATATGCATGGAGATTTCTTTTAAACAGTCACATTAAACATCACCGTGCACAAATTACAGAGAAATTGACTGTCATTGGTTATTACAGAAGGTAATAATTTCTCTGTCTTTTGTATGCACCAAACATTTTTGTGGATTAATGTGTTTGTAAAGAAGGCCAAACTGCATCAGCAATTGTGACAGTGCAGTCTAAACTCTTTCCATAAGATAGGACATTCAGATATTAAAGACACATACTATGCATCACCTGTTAATACATTTAAACTGTGAAGGTTTGTTACAAAACTATATTGCAGAAAAGGATTGTTGTTTATCATGTTCTTACAGACACCTTTTCATGGAAGAAAAATAGTGAAGTTCATGTCCTCACTTTAAACAGTGTTTTCATGATACTGAGAAGTACTCAGATGTTTCTGAGAGTTCAAATCACCAGTTAATTTGCCAGATCTGCAAAATATCTTGTGGTAAAATATCTTCATGGTAATCTCTCAACAAAATCTAGGTCAATTTCAAATAAGCAATCTTAAGAGAAATGAACTCAATTAATGTTGTTAATACTGTATAATGACAGATACATATGAGAAGCTCTCAAAGAGTGATTTTATCTTGAAAGTCAAGAACTTCTTCTAAGCAAGTTAGATACCAATCAAGACTCATGGGATACTTCTGAAAGGTACAAGAAGTTTCTATATAATGGAAATAGCTTAATCAAACACAGCATTATACTCTATTGAATGTTCATTTTCACACCAAACAACTATATATATCCTATAATCCATGAAAGAAAATGAAATGCATTCTAGAAACTTCAAGACATAGTATTATATTAAATTCATTTTTATAATACTATGTTTTTCTACTGCTCAAACTATTTATTTAATCAGTTTTGCCTAATCTGTTGATTTAAGTATCTGATTTGTGCTCTTCTGATATCCTCATGATTATGAAACTTTTAGCAGATTAGATATATAAAATGTGGCAAGTAATTTCAGATGTGGAGCAACACAACAGAGGAATGAAGTCCAGTGTAGTGGAGGACTCACCTAACTATGACATCAATGCAAGGAAGTCTGACTCTTGTTGTGAATATTTGCTGCTTTTTACTGCTTCAGTAGAGTCATTGAATTTAATCTGGGTTGCTCCTCCTTGATCATCTTTGCTCTGTTTCTTTTTCCTGTCTTCAAAGGCACATGAACATACATACACACACACAAAACGCATTACGAAAGGGATTGTCATCGCAGTTAGGATTTCTTTCCCAATTCAGTGAGGCCAGATCTCTTAAGTTAGATGGGCTTCATTCATTAGTGTTCTTGCTGGTCTCATTCATGCATGTATTTTTAATGTAAGGTCTAAAATTGATATGCGCATCATGAAAGAATAATGATTCCATTTTTTTGATACTAATAAAACAGATATCTACTGATGCAGAAAACGTGCAGTATTAAAGGTATTTTGTGATAGAAATGTATCTGAGGTATTTGACCTACTGTACTCAAGGTCTATTGTTATATTGTTAGACAAAAGTTCTTTCTCTTTACTATAAAAGGAAGCTGGGAAATAAGCCTATCATTTTGGTCTTCATTATTTCCAACTGTTTAAGCAAGTCCAGTCACATAACAAGAATGTAAATCTCAGGAAAAGAATGAAGTGGTAGTAATTAATGAGCTTGAAGTTTCTTTCACTCAAAAAAAAATGCAGTCATCAGTAGGGAGTATATTCCCTTAGACCGCTTGCCTGAATAGTGGTATTTTAAACATATGACATATACTTGACCTTTTGGTTTTAAGTTTTAAACAAAAAAAAATGGAAGCACTTTTTTTTTTTTTTTTTTGCGTTAGGGTTGCACAGGAGACTCTTGACAGAGAAGCTGGAAGCCATAGATGACATACAAACCAAATTAAAGGCCAGTATTGAATCAATCCATTTGTTAAACCAACAGGTAAAAATAGTGAGAAGGAGAGCGGAGAGGAGAGACTGATAGCAAAAGCTATTAAATATTTGTGAATACATATGAGTGAAAATATGTAGTGTGTTGAGTCAAAAGACAGAGCCTGATGTTGATGTAATTTTTCTATTCCCTGGAAATGGTTCACAAAAGAATCAGAAGAAATAACATTGAATTTATGGCTTAACTACAAAGTATGCTTTGTATTTTGCTATAGCAATGAATTTCAAGTACTGCAGCAAGCCTCACAGTGAAAGTTATAATTTCTTCTTACAAACTTTTAAATACCATATTCCCAGCTGCTGGGATCAAAAGAATATCTTGCATTTCTAATGTTCATATTTTATATTTAAAACCACACTGATTCCCCTAAGACTACTTAAATGAATAACAAAGAGTATCCTCTATCATCTTTTACCATTGCAGTCCATGTCAGCTTTAAACACTCACTAGTGTAACAGAGCTTTTAGAACAAAATTTGGAAATTTGCAGGAAAAAAAATAAAATATAGTCCTAGACAAAGCACAGTTTTTGTGTATGGAGCCACTATCTTTCTTTGTCTAAAAAAATATGATAGAAGCAACCACTGATAGTGACTGATCATGAAAAGAAACCCCAGGAGCATAGAGACACTATAAAAAGATCTAGGAGGAAGTCATTATGCTGTTGAGGGAATAAGAAATTTAAGTCAGAGAGTTGTGAAATGTTCTCATTATAGGTCATCTCAGTAATTATCTGACATCTACAGATGGAGTCACTTCTTAATCAAAAGAATGAATCATTACTGATATTGATTCAGACCAAGATGTTTGAAATAATGAGTCCAGTAAGTCAAGTATAAATTTAGAGGTAATTTCAGCATCTTCTTTGCTAAAGTTTCAGACTAAATAATAATGAAATATCTTATTACATTGCATGATGATGATAAGAAAATGGCCAGAAGAGTGTGAACTAAATTACGCTATCACAATCCGCATGTTAAGATTTTAGCAGAAAAAAGAAAGAAGTAGTCACTAATGTTTACTATACCATGGACACTACAGCTTAAGTAGTATCTACCAGAACAGAAGAATGTTTTCTCTCAAGTACAGTATCTGTAGGTAGCACTGCCATTAGATTTAAGAATCTGTATTTACTTTTCTTCAACAATTCCTAATCTGACTGTGAAAAACACCTTGTTTTGTGTAAAGTTTCAAAATAGGAAAAACTATTAAAAGAATTTAAGTTCTATGAGCGCACTTAGACAAATAACTAGAATAAATGTTTAAAGAAAAACCCAAAAAGGGAACTGCGGTTGTTGGCAGGTATACAGTCTTAGACAAACACTTCATTTAAAAAATTTGGTTTCTTGAGATACGCTGATTTATTACAATCAGAGCAGCCATGCCAAAGTTGTCACTGAATAGACAAGAAGGGAGAAACAGCAACTTTTCCCTAGACAGAGTCATTCTAGGGCAGAGTTTCATTCTGTTTAGAGATTGTTGGCAGTTGCCCATTATGTGACTGTTCTGTGAACACACAGAAAACTCTTTATTGTTTATCTGACATGTTTCATTAACCAGGAACTGTCATTGGCTGAAATTAATCTTTATCTGTGGGACCAGCTTAAAGCCTGCAAGATAGGTAGGTAGTAGTTCAACAAATCTACTCTCTTACTAGCAGTGAATGTCTAACGTCAGTCTTCACAGCCAACACGTTTCTTTCCCATGTGAATTCTATTTATGAGTCCTCATATAATTATAAGTCCTCTATAGTCTCACTGTATGTGAGAAATGCTTCCCCACACACATGGAAATCCCCTCTTGAGTAGTTTCAAGTGTAATTAGGACATCATAACTCCTTTTCTAACCTTTTCTATTCTATCATCAAGTGCCAATGAATGCACCACATTTTTTTTAAGCTACACTTCTTTATTACTTAAGCCGACAACAGGTAGATTTCATTTTAGGACTGAATTCTTTCTGCCATAGGGCATTTTGACTAAGAGGCCAACCTGCCTTGACCTTTACTGAAATTTGCTGCCATTGCTTTGATCCATGGTATTAATGTCCCATTGCTACTGTATATAGTTGGTCAGGCACTATTCTAAAAGCAGCAGTGCCACTCAGTACTGTTGATCCCAATGCTAGATGCTCATTTTTACAGAAGTTAGAAAAGTGTTTATTTGTACTATATGTATAATCTTGTCTAGGTTGTACCATTTTTGTTAATATGTTTGCATTGTCTGTTAGCATAAATTGCTCTTTTCAGCATAATATTTATTTAATCATACTTTCATGTTCTCCTTACAGTTCTGTTTCCAGTGTTGGGAACATATACATTTTAAATTTCATGTGATCTGCATGCATCTAGCAACTGCATAGTGCCTAGGAAGAAGTAGGTACCTGCAGATGGGAAACACATACACACTGAAGTGAGTAGATGGTGTGTAATCTCTATCAGGTTAATACAGAAAAATAATTCCTCAGTCAACATTCACAGCCTTGAACTTTTCCCCTTTTAACAGTTCCCTTTCTCCATTTTAGTCAGTGATTTCTTAGTCGACTGTGGTGTGTTAACTTTGGCTGAGTGCCAGGTGCCCACCAAGCTGCTTTATCACCCCCTATCTATAGAAGCAAATCCAAGCAAATCTGCAAGTGGAAGCAAAGGAAAACAAAGATTTATTCTCTACTTCCCATCAGCAAGAGATGTCTGGCCACTCCCTGGGAAGCAGGACTCCAAGACACGTAGCAGTTGCTCTGGAGAACAACAGAACGGCCCCTCCTCTCCTCCTCCTTTTCCCTAGCTTTATTGCTGAGCTGGCATCATATGGTACGGAACATCCCTTTGGTCAGTTTGAGTCAGCTGTTGTGGCAAACGGACCCACCATTTTAAAATGTCTTTTTAAGTCAGCTTAAACTACGACTCCCATGAATCATCAGGGA
>JAVSBS010011274.1:0-15357 GCA_033124195.1 Coracias cyanogaster
AGGGTCGTACCAGGAGAGGTACCGGGGGGTGGTACCGGGGGTGGTACCGGGAGGGGCACTGGGATGGGGTGTCAGGTGAGGTACCAGGAGCGGTACCGGGGGTGGTACCGGGAGGGGGCTCACGGGCCGGCACGTGCCCCGGCGGCAGCGGCGCGCACGGTCATTGGGCAAGGCGGCGACCAATCAGCGGCTTCGCCTGTTTGCTCCGGAGAACGGATAAAAGCCCCGGGTGGGAGAGCGGCGGCGGCGCGGAGCGGGGGGTGCGGCGGAGGGTGAGCGGGATGGGGTGCGCTGGGGAGGGGGGCTTGGATGGGCGAGAGTGGGGCGCAGGGGGCGGTGCGTGTGCGGGGGGCTTTGCGTGGAGGGTAGAGTGGGGTGAGGTTTGCGTGGGGTGGGGTTTGTGTCGGAGGACGGGTAGCAGGGTGCCTGAGAGGGGGTGCGGAGAGGGAAGGGGTGCGCTGGGGGAGAACAGGGCGTGTTGGGGGTCAGGGGAAGCGGGGGATGCATGGGGGGGCCGTGCGTGGGAATGGCGTGTGTTGGAGGAAGAGGGGTGTTGGTGGGGGAGAGCCGGGTGCGTGATTTGTGCGTGGGGAGCGGGGTGCGCTGGTCGGGGAAGGAGCCAGCGGGATGCGGCAGGGCTGCTCCGGGAGCGCTGCGTGCTGGGGATTGATGGGGGCAGCGCGGGTAGGAAGCGGGGTGTGCTGGGGAGGAATGGGGTGCGTGGCGGGGCTGAGCGGAGGGGGAGAGAGCCGGCTGCAGCCCCTGCCACGGGGGGGATCTGCGTGCTGAGGAAGGATGTGTGGGCCTGGGGAGGGGGCGTGCGGTGGCAGGGATGAGGAGGAGGAGGAGGAGGAGGTAATGGTGGAGGAAATGCGTCGTGGGCTGCGCTGGGGGCCTGCGCGGTGGGGGGGCACGGCTGCAGGCTGGCTTCCTGGGGCAGGGGTCTCTGTGCCAGTGCTGTGGCTGAAGGGTGGTCCTGGCCTCCTGGCAGGGAGCTGAGTCAGACCTCCACCCTCTAAAGCAACCTATAAGGCCTCTGTCCTATGGAGAGCCCTGAGAAGCTGACCTGGGCCGCACTGTGTAGCCAGCTGATTTCCCCACAGTGCCCGACTGAGGCGTGCTCTGGGCTGGGAGAAGGCTCAGCTTGTCTAAAATGGCCACCCGCCTTGTGACCCAGGCTTGGCCCTGGTGCTCTGCACCTCAAGGCTCTGCAGAGCGGCCCCTTGGCCGGCCAGCTCTGCTCCTAAATCTGCTGCTTGCTCCTGTGGGCCCCTGGGACAGGGACAGATGGAGCTGGGGACAGTTAATTTGGCTGGAGCATCGGTGGGGCAGCCTGGGGATGTCAGCGTGCTGAGGTGGAGCAGCATGTGCCATGGGCTGTCCTGGCCAGCACACCTGGCTGTCTGCATAGCTAAGACAGGGCAGGATGGGGCCCACCTTGTGTCCCAGCCATTAGCAGAGACAGCAGTTAGCAGCAAGGGCTCCTTGAGATGCTATCTGTGGTATACTCTGCATATATAGGACACATGGCATATATAGGACCCATGCTCACCTTTCAGAGTAGATCTGTGCTCCTCCATGGGGCAAAGCAGACCTGGTGGATCACTAAAGCCACCATGAGGGCTGTGGGGCTGGGTCCTCAGTCCAGCCTCTGTCTGCAAGCAGCTGGGAGAGTGGGATGTTGGCTGAAGCCCCCCACTCTGTCATGTTTTCCCTCACTGCCTTACAAACGGGCCTCCTGCCCTGTACAGGTGATGGAGGAGTGGGCTCCGGGCAATTAATATTTGCTGCATTTTCATACCTGTTGCTCAGGAAGTGGAACAAAGTCCTTGAATGTTCCGCTGTCGCATGTGTGCAGTGGAGGGGCTGCTCCAAGGGCACCTGTGTTCCCTCATCCCTCCAGGTAGCTTGGCAAGCTGGTACCTGCAAAAACAAGTTTTACACTCGAGTGCCTTACATTCAGCAGGTAGGTTTGTTTCCATTCCAGTAGAGAGGTCTCCTCTTAAGGAGTGCAAAAAAGCATAGTTTGTGTAGTGTGTACTGTGTCTGCAGACTTACTGGATGTTGTTCTTGTCTCTGCAGGTTGAGACTCTGGACAAGGCCATCTTCCCATTGCAGCAATGGCACCCACGCTTGCTACTGCCCATCGCCGGCGCTGGTGGATGGCGTCCACAGCCATCATTGAGAACCTGCTCTTCTCTGCTGTCCTGCTGGGCTGGGGGTCTCTCCTCATCATGCTGAAAGCAGAAGGCTTTTATTCCTACCTGTGCGACGAGTCAGGTGAGGATGCTCTGGAGACTTGCGTGAATAAGTTGCTGCTGAGGTTTGCTAGGGTGGTTCTCTGTCTTAGGGTGATGTGGAACTGGCTAGAGTAGGGCTGAGCTCCAGGTCAGTCCTGGGGTAGAAGGAAGGGATGTACGCTCGTTTTCAAAACTGATGGCATTCTTGTGAGGGTGTAATGTGCCCGTAGTTGCTGTTGCTTTGCAGAGTTATTGGAAGAGAAGCCTTAAAGATTAGATAAGGCTTTTCTGGACAGCCATTTCCACTTGGCCGTGAGTTCATCTCTGCATGGTGGCCTGGCTGACTTCTGGAGTGCAAGGCCTGATGGGTTCTGGGAGATGATGATTTGTGGGGAGAGCGTCCTGAGTTTGTAGGAAGAAACTATAGGGACTTTTTTCCTTAAAAGGAGGAAAAAAGAGTGTGGCTGACAATAAGATTAGGGCAGTCCAGTGCTGCTTTTGAGAATTTGCAGAAGTAAATGGTACTGATATTTTGTTCCTCTTCCTCCTCAAATACCCAGGATGTGCCCAAACCAGGCTGTGTCTCTATGAGAGCTTGAGATCCACCTTCTGGCCCAGCCAGAGGAAGCAGTTGTCCTTGTTGCAGACACAGCCTTAGAGGGAAGGAGGCCATCCTGGGATGTGGGAAGGATAACCCTGGGAAAAAACAATGTGTAGGTGGACATAAATTGCTAGCCTGGTCATGGAGAGAATTATGGTCTGGGGAATCCTGCGGTGTGGTAGGGTGGACAGCGGAGTTAAAAGGAACCTGAGGGTAAAGTGTGGTATGGATTTGGAATGCTGCTTTAGTGACAAGGTCTGCATGTGCTCAGAAGGAAACAGCAGAGAGGCAGGAGCTAGGTGTTTGGGATCTGTCCAGAGATGTGTGGTGACAGATGAGATGAGAAGGTGGAGTGGCCAATTCAGGGCTGGTGAGCATGGGGATGGAGGAGGAAGTAGGGAAAGAAAAGGAGTTGGAAGTAAGTGCATGGACCTTCAGTGGGTAATGATTGGGAATAGTGGGGGAAACAAAGTCCCAGCAAAAAGTAACTGTGAATAGTTGTGATGATACTTTGTGGGTTTTTTCTCATTCATCAACAGCTTGTTATGGTGTTTTTCTGCTTTGGGTGCCTGTGGGCAGCTGCTTCAGTCTTGTAGAGCCTGGGCTGGTAAACCTGGCAAATGTGTGTGTTTTGAGTCTTCTGCCAGCTGTAGCTTGGCTGCTTAATCTCCATCCTATGCTCTGCTCATAGAGCGATGCCTCCAAGTGTCACTTGGGTCTCCAGCAGTTCTCCAGACAGCATGAGGAAGAGTCCTCAGCAGCTACAAACCATTTCATGCTCCTGTTCAAGGCTGCTCTGTTCTTGCCAAGCCATGGTGACTTTGTCACAGGCCTGTGTAAGCGATCTCATTAAATCTATCAGGTGGAGGCTTTCTGCCACTGAGATAAAACACAGGGAGTTGATAAGCAAATGCTGACTGTCTCTGAAAGCAGCCATTTTCCTATCTGCTTCCTGGGCTGCGGCCTGCTGACGAGCTCTGCTTCATTTGGGGCTCACCTCCTACACTTTGCTTTGATTACTTTCAGTTCATCTGCCTTTGCCCCAAATCAGTGAGTTTCACCTTGGTTTTTCACTCCTGTTTGCCAGTCTGTGGTTTGTCTGGCTCTGCTCTTGAGAGTGCCCATGCCACAGACCAACGGGGAAGATGCAAATGTTTGGATTGTGGTGGAATTGCTGCCCTGGGGGCAATTTCTTCCTCCCAGTGACCAACCTGTGCCCTGAGGCAAGATAAATAAATCCCTGAAAAGAAATTTATGTAGTCAAATGTTCTCATTGTCCTCAAATATCTGGCCATCACTGCTGAACTCTATGATGGCTTGTGATGAGCATCAAGGACCAGTTACACCGGTTTCCTCATTCATCCATGCAAATTCATTTTTCGTTCTCTGTTTTTGTCCTCATTGTAATAATCCCAGCGATTTGGTAGGGAAGAGTCCTAGCTCCAAGCGTGGGGGGAGCAGACTGCCTTGCAGCTGCCCTGCAGTGGTTACTGACTGACCGCGGCTGAGCTGAGTCTGACCTTTGCTGGGATTAGGATGGCCAAGTCGTTGCCTTTCTCAGCATAACCTATTGAATCCTGCAGCGTGAGTGAGTACTTGGCTGGAAGGCTGGTGCAAACAAATTATAACTAGTAGCCTTTGGGCACTTGTCGTTCCTAATGTTGCTGTGTGCATGTAAGTATTTAAAAAACCCCCCAATTTATTCTAATGAGCCAAAGGTTCTTGGCAGGGCTTTTTGTTCGTCAGCAAAAGCTCTTGCACTTTGTGATGACTTCCAATGAAAGAGAAAACTAGACCTTGTCCCCTCTGCAGGCTCTTCTCTGAAGGTAGCAGCAGCTGCCCAGAAAGCAACTGTAGTTCATGAAGGGCTCCTTGTCTTCCTGTTGAATCCTCCCTTTCCCTGCCTGCCCTTGGCTTCTGATACTGGATTTTACTCTGCCACCATGCAAACACATGGGTTCTGCCAGACTGTTAACTTGGTTTTGTGAGGGTGGAGATGGACACCTAGAAAAAATCCACATAAAATCCAAACATTTTTAAAGCAGTTGTGCAACAGGGTTTGAGTGGGGGGTTGTACCCGTTCTGGGCGGCAGGTTTGGCCACATCCTGAGAGGTATGTTTGAAATTTGCTGACGAGGAGTCTGGTGGTGGCACTTTGTTCCCATTTTAATTTTACTACACTACTACTTGGCCTTTAACCAACTGAAGCAGCATCTTTTATTCCGTGGAAGTGCTGATTCCACAGTCTTTATCAGGATTTGGGCATTATCAGCTGTTGGGGAACTTGATCCGTTCAGGGTCTTGTGTTGCTGCGATTTTACTGGGATTGGGAAGCTCAAGGGTCTGAGACATGTGTAGAAAAAAAAAAAATCTTGAACTTGATAATCTGCTCACAAAGAGCAGAGATAAGAAGCCAGTTGGACAGAGGGCTTTCCTCTAAGACAGGGCTACAGAAAACCAAAGGGATGATAAGCTAATTCACTTACAGCAGGTTAATGCGTCTTAACATGGGCATAGGAGGAAGGTGCTGCTGTTCAGCTCTTTGCTCTTATTTATCTGGGGTCTATGGTGGGGAACTTGCAGTCGAAAGGTCCCTTCCAAGCTGGTAAGATGCAGTAATGGCTTGTGGAAAGGCTGCGCATACGACCCTGCAAACAGGAAAAGAGTGAATGTGGTAAGTGTTCAATTTCTACAGGAAACACCCTGTGGTGATTAGCAACTGTCGGGTGGTATCAGAGAGCTGCATGTGAAGGTGCTGGCCCTGGGTGAGAATTTCTGCAAAATGAAACTGCAGCTGGAGAAAGAATGGAAGTTTGACTGGAGACTGCCTGGGTTGTGTGAGGCTTTCAGCTGGTTGCCCAGTGGGGGGGTCCTGGAAGTGCAAGTGGGTGGACAGGCAGAGAGGAAAACCTGAATAAATTGCATTTGCAGTGGTTTAAAGCGAGAACATCTCCTCCCAGTTCCCAGAAGTATGACACCATCCTGAAAAGAGAAAACATGTTCTTATGTGGGCAGACTGCAGATCAGATGTTTGCACATGTCTTTCACTGGGGTTTTTTTTTAACCAATGCTCCCAGACTCTTTGGCCCTGATTTCTTTCCCCCTCGCCTTTTTTCAAAAGACCAGAACAAGAGGAAGGTGAGGCTGTGTGGGCTCTGTCCCACAGAGCTATTGCCAGGGTGGCTGGAGGTGTCTTGCCTACTTGGCTCAGTCTGCTCCATGAAACAAGATGAAGGGAAACCTCCTCTCTGCTCTCTGAGATGGCAGTCACTCCTGAAAAAGCCAGACGTTCCTCTGGTGACGTGGTGTGTGCCAGGGATTTGAAGAGGTCAGCAAAGAGTCGTTAATGATTGACCCTCTCATGAAACCTACAGCACTTAATTTGGGAGACAGGATGACTTTAAATGTTCCAATAAGAGCCTGAACAAATCCCAGCAATGAGCTTGACATAAATGATTACCGAGGCAGCCTTCCTCTCACCTAAGCTGTCATTCTTTAAATAGTAACTTGAACTACTAATTGGGCAGTAGAAATCCTGCTGCTTGCAGGGGGAGTGCTGTAAAAATAGACAGTATGTTCTTGTAATTACTGATAAAGACTTGCGGCTTCTTCTGGCTTGACAGTGAGACAGCAGCGAGCGTACACGGACTGAGCCTGTGCTGCTGCCCTACACGGGTGGCACTCCTGCATGTCAGACCTGGCATGGTTGTGTGCAGGTGGACTTGGTAGGAGGATCTGGGGAGCACAGAGACAGCCCTTCCCCAAAGCACTATTGCAGATGGAGCCAGGCACGTAGGAGACTTTCCTCAGCAGTGTGGCATGTGCCGATCTGGAACAGGATCTGAGCTGTGATGGAGGGAAACTGCTGTTTGCTGTAACCAGGTGCATTAGGTAGGTGAGTAGTTAGGCGGGTTCTCTGCCCATTAATCTCCTCATTGCTGCATGTCATATGCTGCCACTCGCTCTTCTGTGCTGGTGACCTGCTGGCACATGAATCTGTGCTCACCAGTGAGCCGGCTCTTGGCTGGACCTTGTGCATGCTGCACACACCTACAGCCCCTCCAAAATGTTCTATTTATGGAGGTGGCTGAAAGGATCAGAGGATGTCAGGGTGCCAAGGGCTGCTTGAATCATTTCCATTACGCCTCAGTGGATCTTCTCTTGTTGCTCAGGGGCTGCTTCTATTTTCACAAACAATTTGTATTTCCACATAGCCCTGTTGCCTTGCCCCTCCTTGGAGCTGGCAACAAGCAGCTGTAAACAAGGTGGCTGGTACAAGTAGGGACTGAAGTTGGTGCCCTGTTCCCAGCCTTCCTGGGTGCAGCAAGTCTTCAGAGAGGGCCAAGTTTCCTTGCTGTTTCTGTGCTGTGTCTTCTTCACCTCCTGGTGTTGCTGCTCATCGTGCACACCATCTCAGGGTCTGCTAGCAGGGGTGTGCTGTGGCAGCTCCTGGGGTCATGTTGCAACTGTACACGTCAATCCGTTAACGGCAATTCATCTGCTCCAGCTTTGAATGCTGAATATTTCTGTTTTGAGATCTCTTCATGGGGAGGGCTGACAGGCTCTTTAACATGCGCAGCCAGAAGTTATAAGGTCACTGCACTGTCTGTGTCCCTCCACCCTTCCACTCTGCAGCTGAGCTATCTCTGTAGAGTGCTGACACAGGGAAACCACTACTACTTTGTCAGTCTTTCCCCCCACCCCCCTTGTTTTCCCAAGTTTAACCTCTCACCCACATCTGTTTCCTATGAATTTATCTTTGTGAAGAGCATAGAAAGCCTTGATGCAGTGTGTGAAGCTGTGAGCCTGTGCCTGCCTCATGGAGATGCTGTTGGAAATCTGTGTTTAAGATCCTGGGCCACACTAAGAGGAGAGTGTGAGAGGGAAAAATGGCTGAAAAAGATTGAGATGTAGTGTGAAAACTACAGAGAGCCTCCCAAGTCTGTCCAGGACTGATTTCTAAGGATGTGACTTGCAAGCCTCAGGCTGGAGTGCTATCCTCCCTGCAGAAGGGATGCTGATGGGACAGGAGGCCTCTGGGGGATATCTATGTTGCTTGCTCTGGCTATCCATGACTAGCAGGGCAAGAGAAGGGACAGATAAAGAAGGGATAGGTTAAGATATCAGGAGCACATGGCAAAGGGAAGGAATGAAAAAACAGTCATCGCTGCCCACAGGCGGTTTGAGACCATCTCAGTAAAGGTGGTGGTGAGAGCAATGTAAATGGAGAGAAATGCCCTGCCCTTCCCGGGAGTGCTGGGAGGGGACAGAGGAAGGTCTGCAGGCAGCTCGTAAGCCTCAGGTATCAGCGTCTGAATTCCTGCAAATACCTGATGTCTAGAAGTTGGAGCATGATTTGTTTGTAGTGGACACAAAGGTGGGAGGGCTGTTTTGACCAGATAAAACCAGAGTGAAACCAGTAACTGTAATGGTGCTGAGTAGAAGGGAAGGAGTTGCAAGATGAACATGTGTGATCTCCAGAGACACAGGGAGGGCGAGAGCAGCCGAGGGGATCTCCTCTTCGAGCCGCACCAAGCAGTAACTGTCAAGTCACTTGTACGTGAGGGATTCCTACTAATTAACTAACCAGAGCTCACTGGGAATCCCTAGTCTTGCTTCCTGCAGATAGTTATGTAGGTGACTTCCTCCTTTAATTTATCTGACAAAGTTCAATATTATTAAATATGGAGGAAAGCATTTTATGTCACTGCCTTGCAGCAGCGGTAACAAAGCAAGTGCTTTGTCATACAAGCAAAGGTTACTTTTAAGTCAGATAAGCATTGGGAGAAGGAGAGGTGGAGTGCTCTAGAGCTCTGGGTTAATGAAAGTCTAAAGGTACGTGTGCTCGCTTGAGGAGTTGTAAGCCACCTTGGATTAGGCTTGTGACAGCAGCAGGGTTGACATGAGGCAGTAAAACTGCTGCTACAAAGAAAAGGGAACTTCTTTTTTTTTTTTTACTGTCCTGTTTCTGTGTCTTACACAACATGAGCTCTGTTCAGCGTGGGAGTTTGCAGGCAGAGTTCCTCATGTAAGGGCAAGAACAGAAAGCTAGAGATACAATTGATCTGTATGGCATAAACTCACTTGGAAAGAACAGCAAATGCTAATTATGAGGCAGAAGTGAAAGACTCATCAATCCTTTAACAAACGGAGAAGGCAGCTGAGCTGCCAGCCCTCCTGGGAACAGGGTAGTTAAATCCAGGAAGGATTTTTTCAGAGGCAAAGCAGTCAAGAAGCAAGGTGGCTACTGCAAAGCCATTCCTCATCCTGATGCCTGCAGTGAGAGTAGGAAGCTTTTCCTTTGAGCAGGCTGTTGCTCTGTGCCAGGCCTTGTCAGCCCAGTGTCTGGACCCAAAATAACTTATTTGACTGTAGTTATCACTCCCAGTTTAGTTAGGGAAAAGATCTGTGAGAACCTGCCAGTTGTAGATTAGGAGGACCTTATTTTTGTGTTAGTCCCTTCAGGTTCTGCTGGGTTTAGTCCCCTGTAACTGTCAGGGCTTTGCTGTATAGGTTTGTTTTTTTTCATGAATTAATGACTCTGTCCTTAGGTTGTTAACCCGCTGCTGCTTGTCCCCTGAGAGCTTGTGCATCCTTTTCTTGCTCCCAGCAGAGCTCACGGGTGCCCATTGTCCTTCTGCTCCTCTTCTTTCCCTTTTCTATTTCTCACTGGTTATAATAAAAAAAACAGCGTGGAGGGTGTAAGCCCAGTGTGTTGTAGCTCCTATGTGCAGGGCTTCTCTCCTGCAGCACCGCAATAATCATCCTAACACAATGATGATCCTCTATCATCCTGTGTAGGAAACACCACCGGCAGCTCAGAACACGAGAACAGCACAGCTTCGGAGCACAAATGGCCTTCCTGCAATGCCCAGGATGAAATGCTGAACTTGGCCTTCACCATTGGGTCCTTCCTGCTCAGTGCAATCACACTGCCCCTGGGAATTGTCATGGACAAGTACGGACCTCGCAAGCTGCGGCTTCTTGGCAGGTTGGTGTCCTGGGCTCCCTAGGTGGACTGAGGAGCAAATTCACATGTTGTCTGGGGCAGATGGGTGCTGTGCCCGTTTCGGGGTCCCTACAGCCTCAGGAACTGTATGAGGGGTGGGGCTGGGATCTACTGGGAGCTGCTGGGCTTGCACAGGGCACCAGAGCAGCTCTGGGATGATTTCAGCCAGCACAGTGAATTGCTCCATAAGGGGAGGGCCTGGGAATCCACGTCCACAGTTTGGCTCTTTGGTGTTGCTCTGTGCTCCATGGCCAGATGGAGCCTGAAGGAAGAGCAGAGTCATTTGACAGTCACGGAGAGTGGCTTTTTCCTTGAGCTGGGAGCTATGTCCTGAGAGGCACAAAACCAAGATGTTATGTCATCGTTTGCAAGCTGTGGAGTTAACTCAGGGATAATCATGTCCTGCCTGCCTTTTCTAGGGCCCTTCTCTGCCATGTGGTGTACGTTGCCTTCTGCCTCAAACAGCAAGGTTGTTAGATGCTTCTGTCATGGCATGTAGGGATTAGCGACTTGTTGGGTATGGTGGACCCCAGCACTGCTTAATTTTAATGTATGGAATTGTACCGGAAACCAAACTGGCCTGTAGGCAGAAAACCAGGGCAAGTCTCTAACTCAGACCCAACAAGAGAGGAGCAGGTAAAGGCTGTGAGTGCTGTGACCACAGCTGGGTCTCAGATCAAGGGCTGCTGTTGTCTTTGGTCATCTTGAGGTGAGGGCTGGCAAAGCTCTGTGCTGGAGTAGGGCATTTGGGTCCAGCAACAGCTATGTCAGTACTGGGAGGAAATGTTGCTGCCTCAGCCCTTGTGCAAGGTTTCTCTGTAACATTTGGTATTTCCCTAGATTTTTCTTTCCAAATCACCAGTTTCCTTTTTCTTACAGAAATTATACTGTGCTTCCTTAATGAGGTGCTGAGGTAGATTCATATGTAATTTGCTGTGCGTGAGGCTGTTTGTAAGAAACTCATGGTTTTGGTTCCCTTTCAGCGCCTGCTTTGCTGTGTCCTGTGTGCTGATCGCGTACGGTGCCAGTAACCCTGACTGTGAGTAAACATTCCTCTGCTGAGCTGGGAGGACTCTGGGGCTGTGGCTTGGGGTTTTTTTTGGGGAAGGAGACAAGTGTGCATGGCACTCCATGCTTGGGGCTGTCACACCTCCAGTGCTCTGCTGGGGTCTTGCTGAGCACACAAGCTAAGCATATGCTGGTCTGGGGGAGCTAAGTGGCTGTGGGGAGGACTGGTGCTTTACAGCGCTAAGTGGAGAGTGTAGCAAGTGCCAAATGTCCAAGATAGCCAGGTCTCAGCTTTGTGTTTGAGCAGGGCCAGGTCCTGTAAAAGAGCAATTCCGAACAAGTTAATGGCTTTTTCAGGGTTGGAAAATGGGTAATAGCACGTGTAATCTGCTCTCTCACCAGGGATAAACAGAGCTTGTTTCTCAAGACCAGATAGTGATATGACACTTTGAAGCCAGTTCTTTCAATCTTCCTTTTAAGACCCATTCAGACAAGCTGCATCAGCAAGTCTGTTTGTTAGAGAAAGGAAACCCTTCCATCCTGGAGAGAGATGATCCCATCTTGAACTGTCTTGGAGGCGAGCCCTGGCCCTTCCCCTCTGTGTGGCTGGGGAGATGGTTGCTGGGCCAGGAACAGCATGGCATGTCCTGAGGGTGTTGATCCACTGAGGTTCTTACGTGTCAGGGCCAAAGCCCTCAGGGCTCTGTCTCCTTTTCCTCTCCACCCCAGTAAAACCTAAGGGTGTTGGTTTTTTTTTTTAATTGTTGCAGCTCTGTCTGTGCTGATATTCATTGCGCTGGCTCTGAATGGCTTTGGTGGGATGTGCATGACCTTCACATCACTTACGGTAAGTGAAGAGTTATTACCTGACTATTTTATTCCTTCCTATGGCTGTGAGCTGGGCTAGCAGGAAAGGACAAAGTGGATCTTTTGACTGTGGCTTGAATAGCCCATGTTTTTGTTTGGTACAAAGGGTCAGTCACTTTTACCTGAAAGGCTGAGTACTGGGTGGTAATTCTAAGTTTTTGATGTTTTGTTTGGTTTTTTTTTCTCAGTCATTCTTTTTTTTTTTAACCTGTGCCTTGCATCTCAGGTGGATGTGGGGGGGAAAAAGGAAGTGTTTTTGTCTAGGACTCAAACTGTCATATGCCTGTACATGCAGTGCTCAGCTCCCTGGCACAGGCTGGACATGTGTTTGCACTGGATTTAGCATTGACGTACTGCAGCAGGGCACAAACCCTTGCAGCTGGGTATGACCAGCTTTCCGCAAGCGGGGTTTGCAGCTCACCCCAAGAAAACGGTTGTTCTTGAGCACAAAAGCTTTTGCTCTCAGAAGGGTGAGGGCCCCTTCCAGGTTTCCTTAGAAATGCTGCGTTCTTGAATGCACCCAGCTCCATCTGTGGCCCCCTTAGATCTGTTTAGTCCACCGACTATTGCAAGCATTGGCCAACAACTGTCGGCTGGGTCTCTACACCGAGGGGTTCTTTCTGCCTGGAGACAGAAGCAGGATCATCCTCCACGTAGCTGCTTTTTCTGCCTCATTACCCTCATCCTTGTTGGTGTGTCTCAAACAGGGCTGGGTGGCAAGTCTCCCAGAAAACAGTCTGGGAAGCACTGATGCTTCTTAAGCTGTGGCTGAAAACTTTCAGATTTGGATTGCATTGCCTTGAACTTGCTGTTGAGGTAAAACTTCCTGTTAAGGTTACCTCTAATTTAACAAGGCTTAGACGCTGGCTGAACAAGGCTCAGACGCTGGCTGAACTCCTGACACCTAAATTTGGCAGAGGCTGGGTTTACAGATCACGGTGTACCGTGACATTGCTGCTGCTGTGGCTTTCGTATATTCAAAGCTTTCAAAACTCTATGCAGATGTCAGTCTCTTCTTCGTATGTAGTGTTCTTCACTGGAAGCCTTGGCCACGGTCCCACAGAACTATGGGGCAAATGTCAGCCTGCCACGTTTCAAACAAAAGCAAGGAAGAGAGGAGCGCATCAGTACTGCTGTGGGAGAGGAGAGGATTCCCATCCTGCTGCTGCCAGCATTGGTTATTGTCTCTCTGGGTGGTTATTAAGGGGTCACAGATCATTTTAGAGCCGCTGGTGATGATAGGAGGGACGGCAAGGTTAGGGCAGAAATATATTGATGTGCTGTACTGTGGCTTTTAGCACCAGAAGTAAGCTAAAGTGACTTCTTAGCGCTCTCATTAGTGAGCCAGTTCTGCAGCACTAAGGAAGTACAGTGGCAGGAAAAAGGTCAAACCTTCCAAGAAGAGATTCAAGGCTTGAGGAGGTCTGAAGCAAGTAGCGATGCTGTGGGTTCCCCCAGGGAGACCTCAGGTGGAGCCCATCCCTTCCAGGCAGCAGTGTGCCTTGTGAAGAGCTGAGGTGGTTTCAGGTCTGACTTCTCAAACCCAGATTCAGATGTAGCTGCTTGTGCCTTCCTGCAGAGCCGCAAAGAGGCACCTTGGTACCTGAGGCATGCGAATGGGATTAAAAATAGTCTAAAGTGGGAGGGAGGCAGTTCTGCACCTGCACCACAGCGTAGCTGTGGTGGTGACTGTTAAAAGCAGGTGTACTTTGCTCGTTGGTAGCTTACTGTTTTGTTCCTGTGTTGTTCTGCCTGCAAGCTGGGGTGCTCATGGTGTGTCGAGCCATCTGCTGTGGTGAAATGATTCTCTCTTGTGGGTCCCTTCCACCTGTGGGGCCCATGGAGATAGGGAGTGTGGCAAGGGAGGGACATGGGGATGACGGATCCATGGCTTGCAGGCTCCGGGCGATGTGGCTGGCACACTCTGCATTGTGCCCAGGACAGGCTGAAGTAAATGCTGAAAGGGGAGACTCAAAGACCTTTTCAAGGAGGTTCATTACACAGAGGCTGAGAGCACTAATCAACTTCTGGTGCCAAGTAAGCTTGTTCTGGCTGACACAGGCACTGACTGCCGAGCGTGCACGTGCACACAAGTCAAAGGAAGGTGATTTCCTTCTCCTGCCAGCTGCAAGTGACCTGAAGTGCTCCAGGAAGCGGGTCAAACCCAGTGGTGCATGAGCTGGTCCTTGGCCACCCCAGGCAGGTTACAGTTGCTGCTTCATAGCAAGGTGGCCATGAAGGGAGCCCCTGCAGCGTGTGGGGTTGGGATGCTCCCCAGGTGCTGCGGCTTTGGGTGCCTCATTGGGTGTTGAAACCTCCTGAGACACCTGCATGTGTGGGCATGGTATGATTTGATGGGAGGGCAGGAGACAGGGATCTTCCGTGCCTGTGCAGGGCATAAACAGGATCTTGACTACAGCCTGGGACAGTGCTCCATGAAGCACTTGGGTTTAAAGCCTTTTTCAGGAACAAGTAGCCAGGGTATCATGAAAACATATGGCAGGCTGTGGAGCCAAAGCATGCCACTGTTCCTGGGTGCCTCGTGTTGTGGCTTGGGGAGGAGGAGGAGCGGAGAGAGTGGTGCTGTTCCCAGTTCTGGGAACAAGGTCAGGCTGTGCCTGTTGTTAAAATGGAGAGGGGAGATTTCTGCCTCGTGACTTGGTCTTAGCCAATATAAGTGAAGACTGGAAATGGAAACAGATCTGTGTTAGTGGCTCGGACAGCAACACAGGAATCTGGCGCTGGTTCTGCTCTGAAGCTATTTCATGCAAAGAAATAAACATGTGTGATAAATTACCACAAAGAGCCTTTTATAGATTGTTTTCTGTCCTGTTTTCCTTTCAAAGAATTACAGCTGCTTTCCTCTTCTCTTCTGCTACAAACAGCGCCCTTTAATTGGAGTGGGGCGGGCATCTCTGTGTAGGGAATCTTCTCTGCTCAGAAATATTAGGAAGATTTAGGGCTCTGTGATCTTTTGTTTGCTGGAGAATGGGAACGGGAATTTCCATATGCTTTGGGCAAAGTTGGGCAGTTTGAGGCTTTCCTGGAGAACATTTTTAGTGTCTTTATAAATTCCAAATATAGCCCTGATAGGGAAAACAAATTTTAGCTTGAACAAAAGTGCCATTCTCCAGTTCTCAGTCCCTAGACTTTTTCCACTGCTCTTTCAAACAGCTCTTGCAAGAGGAGGGAAACTGGGTTTGGTAATACTACTGTGGTGTCTTTTGTAGTCCCTGGGGAAAAAGCTGAAAGAAATCATAAAATATCAGAGGTCTTAAGATCACTATAGGGCAAATGAGAAAATAATCTGCAAGAGGAAATTGTTTTATCAGTTTAATTTTGCATACCTGTAATAAAGGACTCAGGAAAGGACTTAAGACGGCAAAACTTAAGATGGGGTATAAAGCTAATAAAACCTTGACTATTACTGACCTTTAAACAGGAGGCACAAGAGTTTCTGTCATTGTAGGTCTTGCGGAATTGGGGCTGTCATACCAGAAGGGGCAGGGGTTAGTGGAGGAGTCCCTTCTGGCCCACAGGGATAAGATCAGAATGAGGATCTGGTCTTTTTGGTGGCAGAAAAACAAAGAGCCCACTTGCTCTATGGCTTGTTTTTTTTTCCTCTCTATGGT